>CM041726.1:3940439-4147939 GCA_023373845.1 Nibea coibor
AGGTCTCTCTGGGTGCTTTAACGTTGACACTGTTTTTACCTCCCTTCATCCTCCTTCACCTCTTCTTCATCTGCCTCTCCTCTCTCTATATCCATCCTCCGTGTCTGTCTCTCTCTGCCTTTCTTCTCTTTTACTTCTTGCTTATGCAGAAGGCTTTTAGCTGGCAGGGTACGCCAAATGAAAGCAAATTTGGTGTTTGTTTTGGTGCAAACTTGTCATTTTTGCCAAGACAAAGCTTCACGTTTGGATTGGATTGCCAAAGTGTGCACAGACTGGCCGGCTAAACTTCTCACACAGCCTCGAAATACTACTTGTCTGTGATTTATCGATACCATCATGTGACTGGTTGTGTTTTGCAGTCTTGTCTGAACTCTGTGTTTCTGGTATTCCTAGTGCATTTCCTCCCACCGCGACTCGTAAGCTCCTCCATCTGGCGTGGACACCATTAAGCAAACAGATCACCAGTCACAGTGAGTTTACTGGCATTTGTTTGTGGCTCTGTGTTCACGAGTCTTTGAGAACATGCCAAATTTGATTCTGTTTGGAGTATAGTGCCAGCCGTGCCCGTCGCGACTTACAAGCTTCAATTCCTGGATGATCAAATATTTACAAGCAACCAAAATGCAAATGTCAGGATCTCTGTGACGGAAGGTATTCTTGTAACCGCACAAGAATTATACAAGGGCCAACGCCGCTGACTAATAAACAAAGAGGAACAGAGAAGAAACTAATTTCTTTAATAACACAGCAAGTAAAGCAAGTAGATTAGACAAAAGAGATCAATGAATGGGTGCAGTTCTTCTTTCTTTGGCTTTAATTCATTTTTAGTTGCCATCTTTAAATGGGCTACCTGTGGCAGGTTATCATCTAGGTTATTTCTATGTGCTGTATAATTAGTTTTTTTTCCACACAGAAACAGGAATTTTCTGCCAGTTTAGGGTTAGACACAAAACAGGAAAAGGGAGTTCCACTGTGAGCAGACTGCCCTCAGGTTTTCTTACAAAGGCAGACAATATATTGTACATGTTGAACTCCGTCCGCGAGGTGACGATAACCTCACCAACATAACAGAGACTATCAGAGGTCTCGTCTATACCATTATTTGTTTACGTTGCCGTAAACAAAAGTCTCCAGGCCACACAATTATTTGACAGTGATTTATTAACACTGAACAATGTTTCATGCAGCATCTCTTGGTGGAGATGACTGCCTGAGGTCCAACTCGCAACTTTCCTGTCAGACAAAGCACTTTGCAGTTAAAAACACTTAAAGGCACAGCCAGTAAAGACGATAACTGCTACATGTTGCTCAAGATAAATCCAATGTGCTTGATCCAAAGGTTCAGAAAATGTCAGCTGATTTAGCTGAACTAAAGCTTTGTTGGAAGGAAGGTCGTCCTCAATAAGTTCACAAATGTTTGAAGCTCAGAAAATGGTGTCTAAAGGACACTGAGGCTACGCCCACAGCTACTAAGGCTGATGTCAACGGCCTCCACGCCGAGCATGAAGATATAGAAAACCTTAACAGGCGCAATAATCTCAACATTTACATGTGACATGGGCCGTCTGCGTTCTGGTTCTCGCACCTTATTTTGAACACCCAAACAATATCAGAATTTGTTTAAACCAAAGTGGGCGTGTCTTATTCTACTTAATCCCTCCACTGATGTAACATCCTTTATTAAAATGGGTGAAACGTGTGCTGCTAGGTTGTTTTAACAGATCAGAGATCTGAGAGCATGGTGGTAGATATCAGGCGCTGTCGTAGCCATGCTTGGTCTGCCTCCTCTCAGTGAACAAGGCTGTGGGTTTAATGAGGTCAGTGTGGTGGTGGTGGTCTTACCTCCGAGGCACCTTGTCGAGAGCCGCTGTCTGAAGGCCACAGACACCCATCCTACACACGATACAGACAAAAACAAACATGAGAAAGAACATGGCTAAACTCTAAGATGATATTAGAAGAAGATAAAAGCAGCCTATTGACATATTGACAAGCTTATATTAGTAACTTTATGTTGGAGCTTTATTATGATTTTTAACATTCATGTTAGTGACAAAGTGATCATTTCATCTCTCTTAACATTCAATGTGTTTTTGACAACGTGTTCGATTCAATTTACTGATGAAGCTTTAGAAATCAATCATCAGTGCTTTGTTGTTCAGGCTGCTTTTTGATGTGAGACCATTAAGCTGACAACACAAACTTTCTTTCTTAACAAAAAAAGGAAGTGCAGTGCAGCAAAGAAAAACAGTCAAAAAGTAACAACTTAATGAGGACACAAAAGATGAAACAACAATGCTGAGATGGCTTCAAACCCAAAAATTCTGCCCTGTTTGGGAGTGAGGACAACAAAAGGCAGACGGCTGCCGTCTTAAAAAACTGAGCAGGATAAAAGCTCCAAAACTATCAAATAACTGCAGTTCCCCTTCGTCTACATTTGACTTGAGGAGCTGGAGGAAGATGGTACAGTCAACAATACTTAGTGCAGAAAAGAAGAGAGATGAGAAGGAGGACAAACATGCAGAAATCCAGCTTGTTTATGTGTCCGTTCGGGCAAAGGCTACTGACTATTCTTTCAAACTGTGTTCTCTCTGCTGCAGGGCTCTGTTGGCTTGTTGCTTTTCTGATGTTGCATTTATTTATTTTTTTTTTTTTTTTTTGCTGCGTGTCGACTTCTGTTTGCATAATTCTTGTTTTGATTGGACGGCGAGAGAGGGAGAGGAGAGATGATAAAAACGAGATGAGAGGTTATTAGCTGAATTTAAATGGACTGTAATGGGACAACTGGGCACACAAAAGCTTTTATTTGTTTTTTCAGACTGAATACATCAATGCACCGAGAATTCTGCACCACGGATCATTTTCTGTACCTATACTATGTCGGAGGATGCAATCTTGCAATGTGCGTATAAGCAAGTTTGTGTGTGTGTGTTTGTCCCAGAGTGTCGACATGTCAGTATGGGGGCAGAGCTGCTGCTGCTGTCTAGACGGCGCTGTAGTGAATTAAACATCAAGGCCTGACAGAGTCTGGCTCAGAAGAAACCAATTCGGCAAGTTCACCTAACAGACTGGAGCAAAGCTGTTACCTCAGAGAAACTGGGACAGATACTCCGACTGGGATAAAAGGATTCATTTAGCTCAGCGCAGCTTTACTGGGAACAAACTGGTGAGCTATGTTTGTCCTGCTTCAGAAAAAAAGAAATGGACTGTCATGATGAGTCCGCGTGGACATCCAGTGGCAGACTCTAAACTCACTATCATTTTAGATCAAAATGTTATTGGCATGGATGCAGACAGAACAGACATACACAAACTGGATCTCTTTTGTCTCCTGTTCACCCCGGTGTGTGTGTGTGTGTGTGTCTGTGTTACTGACCTGCTGCAGGGCATGGTCATGTCTGCGGGCCTGGCTCTGCCTTGTTATGAAGGACCAGGTGGAGAGCTTGTAGTGGTTGAGCAGGCAGATGATCACCACCACCATCACTGTCATCACCACGATGATGATGACGATCTGAACAAACTCCAGTTCAGCTGCGCAAACAAGTGAAAGGAGAGAGGAAGGTTAGTGTGGAGCATTCACAAGAAGAATGGCAGCAAAATAACCTGAACATTAGAAAGTTCACTTGCAACCTCACAGTCCGATGCTAGGCTAACTGTAGAGTATAAAATCTGAGTAAAGGATGATAAAAATAAGAAGTTATTATTCAGATCATAACAAGAAGTCCTTAAAGTGCTCAAAGACCTTAACATCTACAAATCCATGACAACTGAGCGTCTGAGCTGAGGAACATCCTGTGATATGATCAAAAGCTCCAGAACAAGTACTAAATTGACCTGTTGGTGAGTTTGTTTTTTTCGCTGGGAAACTAAAAAAAATGGAGCCACAGTTTCCCTGATTGAGAACTGTTCTGGTGTTATAACTTAAGTTAACCAGCAGGGGGTAGCACAGGTCAAACTCCCAAAATCTGTGTGTCACACAGTGAGCACGCTGTACTTATGGTTTGTATGTGTGAGTGTGTGTGTGTGTGTGTGTGTGTGTGTGTGTGTGTGTGTCTGCAGAAAAGCTTCAAATCACAGTAAAGACGAGCGTTAGGACTGTGGTGTCTGTCCCAGCGCACAGTGGTTTCTTTGTGGAGATGCTGAATAACTGCGGTGTTTCTGTCCTCAACAAACAACAGTCAGTGACACACAACACACACACACACACACACACACACACACACACACACACACACAGCAACAGAGCTGATCTGGGATGACCTCCCAGACCAGGGCATTGCTGGGAGACAATGATGGCTGCCTTACAGTCACGTCTGCCTCTCGTCTCTTGTTCATTGTTTCATCCCTTTTTTTCTTCTTCTCCCACTCCATCAGTTTGAACTCTTCCCGTATCTCTGCTTGCCCCCTCAATCTCTCCATCTTTCCTCTAACACATTCCCTCCATCCTCCTCTTTCTCCTCCACAAGTCGCTTCTTGTATTCTCCAAACTCTTCCAGTCCTTATCAACCTTCGTCTTGCATTCCTCCCTCACCCACCATCATTCTTTCCTTGTGTTTCCTTTTCTTCATTGTCTCCCACTTTCTGTCTCTCTCTCCCTCCCTCCCTCTCTCCTCCTCCTCCTCTCCGCAGCCTGAGACTCTTTTGTTGTGTGTTGTCGGTTTGTTCTGAGCAGAAGTCTTGACCTTGTCTGGTCTTGGCACACAGTCTGACCTCTGACTCACACTCTTACTCACTGCTGGACACTCACTCACTTTATGAGTGTGTGTGTGTAGCGTCTGTCTTTATGTGTGTGTGACTGTACAGTTTGTGTCCTTGTGTGTATGTGTGTGTGTGTGTGTGCATCTCTGTAAGAACAATGACACAATGTACACTCAGCTATTTGAGCTACAATGCCCCGATTCTGACACTTTCTCCACACAGCACACATTTTTGCAGTGTGTTACCCACAATCCACCTGGGCAGTTTTTGACACAACACGGGTGAGATCAGGTAAAAAACAAAGAAACAGTATGTGGAAATCCAAAAAACAAGAAGAAACTGTCAGAGTTAGAGCTCTGTTCGCCCCTGGACAAAATTCAGTAAGAAAATAACATGTGTGTGCGTGTGTGTGTGTGTGTGTGTGCGTGGTGATGTGATGTGAAAACGTGCAAGAAAAACGCGCAAAAGCTTCAAGCAGGAACCAGCCCAGTCCAGTAAAACCCAACCTATCTGAGTCTTCCCAGCCTCAGTAATCCTCCCCGGCTTATTTGTCTGCATTAGGGTGGGTTAGTGTCGAGCCCAAGCTGAAACGTAAACCCACCCAAACCTGCCTCTGCCCCACCGCAGCAGCCACAGGGGATGGGTGGGGTAAGAAGGGAGGAAGAAGGCCAACTAGCACAAACCACATGGAGGGAATGAAACTGAAGCCATAAAACCAACCGACCGACGTTAACCACCGAAGAACAGCACCAGGCGAGCTCAATGAATGAATTTATTAGTTTGATGAAGAACAATAGCAAAAATACTGCAGTGAAAACTTCAACTGATGCATTCAATCCAGCATTTATCATGTAAAATGTGGAAATGATGGCTTGAGTCAAACACATTAAAAACAGAGGGGGTTTTGGAAGACATTCGTCACAATATGAGTCACCTAATATGGAACAGCAGGGCTGAAGGGAACAAAAGTGCCGAGCATGACGACGACGAAGAACCCAAACTGCGCTAAACGACCCCTCTGGTAACGTCATCAAACACACACACGAGAGCGCGCCGAGTGCGTCAAGCTCGTAGAGCCAAATTCTCCCCAAGCCACAAGAGGGAGAGGGGCTGAGGTTAAGTTACATTCAAGGAACCGCTGTTCTGAAAACCAACATAAACCCTCACACCTGGTCTGCTCAGGTCCGATGAACCCTTATCACCCCATCTTTTCAGGCATGTGAACCTACAATGCTGACTCATGAACCGTAGTCCTACAGATGACCAAAAAAAAAAAAGAGGGAACTTTCTGTGAGGCTGCACTTGCGGATAGCAAATTCCTACAGTTACAATACAAACATCGCTGAAAACATGAAAACAAACTTGCAAAGATGTTACATTGCTAGGCTGACTGTCTCATTTGGGAAGCTTGAGCCACTACCAGCCTGGACCTGTGTGCTCACCGCAGCAGCCACAGGGAGGGTTTCATTCAGAGAACACCCTTCTGGGAAACCCAACGAACCAGGCTCTTTCTGTAAGCCTGCTGGATAAATATCGCATACCCTGGCCTTTTGCTGGAGTAACAGCCATGAAAAAAAAAAAAAAACAGACGCCCGCCGACTCAAAGGTTTCTGAAGTACAAGAGCGGACGGTTTTACAGTTGAAGCAAAATAAAAGTGAAGCAGTTTGCAGTTAATGGCCTCTCCTCTGAGCGTCATGGAGGAAGGAAGCCAGGAGAAGTTGAAGAGTTGAGAAGGGGAAGAAGGAAGCATGGGGAGGAGGAGAGATTAAATAAGAGAGAAAAGAGGCAGGGAAAAGGGAAGGCCTAGCCTGCCTGAACCGCAGTATCCTCCCAGAACACAGTGTACAGCACAGGCTGGAGATCAGTGTGTGCAGGCAGTCTGCATTACCAGCACCAGTCTGATGTTATTACAACAGTAATCCACTTGTCAAAACAATATCAGCCCGGCGTCTGCAGCGCCCTTATTCCCTCAGCAGCCTGAATAATTTGCATTGCAAGCCAGCCGTCCCATCGCTTTTTTTTCCTGCTGTGGCGAGGAGAGGGGCCATCGAGTTTATTCAAATCATGTGAAAGTGACCGTTCAGAGCAGACCATTACACTGCAGCTCTTTCAAACATCTACACACGACCATTTACTCTCACCGAACAACACGGCACAGCTTTAACCTGGAGAACAACCAGGGTACCTCTTACTTATGGTAAAAGTTGCTAATAGAGAGGTGACAGCAGACCTCAGCAGACTGCCTTTCACTATGAAAAATAATACACACACACCAGCAGTAGATTGTCCCAACGTCCTTTCAAAAAGCCAAACACTAAAAGAGAGTGTAAACAGCATGGAGAAAGAGTGCACACACACGCACACACACACACACACAGTGACCCAATGAAGGCCCTTTGACCTTTGTATCTATGTATGTGCGTATGTGTATGTGAGGCCGATGGGAGGTCAGACAGTTCAGTTGACCTGCCAGTGAAAAGAAGCTGTCACACAGACACACAGCAGAAAGACAGACAGACAGACAGACAGACAGACAGACAGACAGACAGACAGACAGACAGACCAGACAGACGAGGGATCATTACTACATGAACACTGAAATTCACTCCTAGTGTATGAAGTCATTGGGGTCGCTCTTTGGTATTTTACTGCAGATGTTTTTCAGTGGAACTACTTTCTCGCAAATAAGTAGTCCCTCTGAAAACTGCTGACAGTGAATTATCCACATTAACCAGGACACACGTCTCCGGAAAGAGATCTCATTGTTAAACTTTTTGTCAATGCTGTCTGCATTAAGAAACTCAATTCTAAGCACCTCCATTATTGGGGCGGCGGCAGAGGTTTTAAAGCCCGGACAAATAGAAGTAAATCTGCACAGACAGATAGGACGAGAGAGGAAAATATGTTTTTTCTTTCATTAATACCAAGCCATTCAAAACAAGCATGTGAGAGTGACAGGATAACTCTCATCTCAAAGCACAGGAACTATCTGCCTCGGTCGACTATTTCCTGCGAGCACGCTCAGTTAATGCTGAGGGAAACTCGCTTGTGTGGCTAATGAGGGTGTATAGCATACCCTGTTTGGCCTTGAAATGAAGATCAGGCTAATGGCTATCTATAGAGACTGCACACACTCAGATGGGGCCTCTAACATTGTTATTGCTCAATAAACTCAACATTTGAGCTCAGATGACCTTAGACGCTTCCGTGAGAAAACCAGGCCCGGCTGGTTTAGTTTGTACAAAAGGAGCAGTCTTTTGTCTGAAACCACGACAGTGTATTCCATGATTCAGGTTTGACAGCAGATGTATGCTGACAGTGGAGGCTGAACGTGCAGGCAACGGCTGGCTAGCTGCTTGCTAATTCGGAGGAGGACGAGGAGGAGGAGGAGAGCTGCTCCCACCAGCACAGGAAATGCCTTTTCTCTCAGACTGCTGAGATGGAGCTTCAGATGTTCTAATCCTATCTCACAGCCAAGCAGCAGCAGCATGGTCCCAATGCTAAAGCAGCAGTTTAAGGAAGCACTGCAACAGGCGGACCAGTCAGTAAAAAAAACAAAAAAGACACAGGCTGGCCGGGCGCTGACAGGACAGCAGAAGACAGGCGCGAATGACAGCAAATTCTCCCTCAGAAATAACTGGGATTTGCAATTTCCCCCACAAAAAATGAACAGCTTGGCAAAACGTGCAGGCAGAGAGAGAGAGCTGTTTTTTCTTTATTTTACCTAGCCGAGCTGAGCTCAACAAACCCTCCAGCTGGCTTATTTCCTCTGCAGTTTCCTGTTTCCTGCTGCACTACAGAGCTACATCTCAGTCATGTAAAAAAGACCATTCTCAGAGTCACACCTGGCAATCAAAAACTGCACTTTACTGTGAAACACAGCGCTTCCTCCATGACTGATAGAGGAAATGCTGCAAGTACTGTGTAATTACACTGGTCCCTGAGTCCCAGGCACTCACACTGTGAGTTAACCACCACGTATATCCGTCAACTATAAACCCGGCCGTGTCATAATAAAAGTAGAAAGTAAAAAAAGGCAGACTAAATAAAGGACAGTTTCTTTGCTCCAACTTGCTTGTCCTTCTTCTCCTGCCCGGAGAGCTCCAACCCAGCTAGAGGCCTGCTGAGTTCACAGCCTGCTGCCCACCACACAGGGCCCACACACACGCACGCACGCACACACACACACACACACAGTACTCCTTCGGCACACACAGACGCACACAGCCCTGTCTGCTGCCACTGCCGTTGCTATGGCAACCCTTGGGCACGGTGCCGTGATCAACAAGGCCCGGAGCTGCTGGGGCGCCATGGCAGCGACCTGGCTGGCACACACACACACTCACACACATGCGCGCGTGTGCGCACACACTTGCGGTGGCACAAGAGAGATATAGAAGGAGACAAGGAGGGAGAGGAAGTGAATGTGGGCATACGCACGCATGCACGCACACACACATCTACACACACAAAAAGACTGGCACAGTTCGAGGGTAGGAGAGAGAGATAGAGTTCAGTAATGAAGGGACAGAAAGAGTTAGGGGAGATGGTGGGAGAGAAAATGAGGTACACACACACACACACACACACAAACACACACACCTCTACCTCCCTTGGGAGACGTGCACTGTAACGTCTAGACGGCTGGTATCAGCCTGGCAGCAACAGTCTCTCTCAACCGCTGTTTGTGTGTGTCTGTCTGTGTGTGTGTGTGTGTGTGTGTGTGTGTGTGTGTGTGTGACACAGCACGTAGTAGATATCAGCCTAGTTACAGCCTCCCCTCCTCTACTAGAGTCAGTCAGTCTCTCCATGGAAATAAATGAACTAGTTTAGTGCTGCTTAACCCTGAGGAGAGGGGGCCTGTTTGCATGCATGTTTGTGTGCATGTGTGTGTGCAGTAGAGCCCAACCGATACTGGATACAGGGGCTGATGCCAATCCAAAGGTTATCAAACACATGTGACAAAGACATGTAATGAGGATGCAGGATATGTTACAGCTTAATAAACTTCAGAATGACATCAGCGCACTGAGACAGTAAACGAGATAAAAAGTTTTCACATCTGTGTACCAATATACATCGGTCAGGCTCTAGTGTGTCGGACACTAAGACCATCGGACAGGTATCTCAGGGTCAGGAAAGAGAAAGAGCACAGGAGGAGAGACTGATAAAAGAGGCAAGAGGAGACGCAGAGTGAGAAAGAGAGAGAGAGACACTGACGCAGACAGAAAGAGAAAGATGCCAGACGTGCTGTGGGGACTCGGGGCAACAAGAGAACAAACAATTACAGCTCTGTTTCTTTCTTCCACTCTGTCTGTCTGTCTGTCTGTCTGTCCCTTCTCCTCTCACTCACACAGCACAGGCTCAGCTCAGCCTGCCTAATCTTCACCATGGAGACACGATGGGATTAAAAAACAGGACTCATACATAACTTTGCATTAGGGTGGGAAACACAACATTTTTGGGAATATTTCTACTTGTATATATTAGCTGAGTAAGTGTGATCTGACAAAAAGCACAGGTGGATTAGCATCAGCTAGTTTAGTCGAGTTATCTAAATGAATTTATTTGCAGGCGAAACAGAAAGTTTTCCTTCCAGCTATGATGAGTACAGCAGGTCAAAGCTGAGCCAGGAAGTCTTTGGCATATCTAAAATAAAGCTGACTATCCTGCTGCTGATTAAACATCAGTGGTTCGAATGATGAGTGGAGAAAGCTCAGACCTCACTTGGGCAGCAGAATATGTATCTGTGTAAAAGCATCACATGTTAGAAACTTTTATAAACTTAGTCTAACCTAGAAAATCAGAAAATTCTGAATCGAGCGCAGCTCTGCTGATCAAAGCTGAGGGAGAAAATGCTGAGACTAGGTGAAGGGAAACATTTAGTGCAGCGTGGTCATGGCATGGTTACCACATTGAAGACACAGGGCTATGTATGTCTTGTTCTGAAAATTACATTACTGACTTATTCAAGTAGCTGGGAACAAAAGTCCACGTTCTGTTTTTTTAATCAGGTATATTTATCAATGGTATTACAATAATGTTGATTTTCGTCCAGGAAATACAATATATGTGAAGTATGAAATCTTTCTTTGAGTGGCACAAAATGATCAAGGAGCTAAGGTTGTGACGGTACCAGAATCTAAAAACAGAAAAAATGTTTTAGAAAATCACACATGCTGAGCTGCAGTGTTCTTATGTCACCTTATTTTAGTGTTTACTCACAAATGACAAAACCAAACTAACTCGTCTCCCTTTCTTCTAAAATCAACACTGTGAGAGAGCGAGGCTTCTGCATAATACAGATAACGTCTCTCTCTGATTGTCACTGCAGGGAACAGGACACTGATGGGAGATTGTCCACTAGTTAATTGATTGCAGATGGTGTTGTTCTGATTGCAGATCTGGTTTATTATAAATTCAGGACTTTAGATACTAGCAAATGTGTAATTAACAGAGATCGTATCATTTTGAACACATGGTATTGAAAAAGTTAGACCAGCTAAGGACTAATGCAACAGCTTGTGTTGTGTTCAGAGAGGTGTTGAATGGACTGTATGGTCAGTTGGGCGTGTGTCTCAGTGTAGTAGGAGTATATTTTGAGAGATCACTGAGGGGATCGTTTAGCTTTGACAGACAATCAGGGATGTGGTGATAGCCCCCGCTTGTTGCTGACACACTACCTTTATAGTCGGACCTACTGTGTCTGTCACATCTTTCACAAATTGTAGCGTCACCGTTAGATGTTTCCCCCACATTTTCTCCCAAAGTGGACTAAGTTTGATTATTGCTGAGGTAGGCCATAACGATGAGACCCTGAGTGCTGAGCCGGCAATAAATCTCTACGTTTGGTTCCTGAAAAGGACTGATGTAGCTATATCATCTCCATATGCATGAATAGAACATGAACAAAGAGGAAAAACGCAGGGCTCTGTGATAACACATCATGAATATTACAATATAGTCTAATATTATCAATATTCCAACACTGTAAAATTCATGAACAGCAGTAAAGCGGAGAGTGGGATCGCTGTTAAAGTATTCATCCACTTGCTGGGATGGACGGACGCACGGCCGGCTCAACATGTCACACACACACACACACTGCCCACAGTCTCTCAGGTGTGTGTGTGTGTACATTATCAGAGCCAGACAGACAGGATAGCGTCTAGACACCCCATCCCCCCACGACCCCTCAAGCTCCCCCACATGCCATAAAAGCAGACTGACTACACACTCTCTGAGTGATTGAACCAGACTGAGAGGTCAGTCTAATGTCAGGGTTAAAGTGAGTGAGTGTGTGTGTGTGTGTGTGTGTGTGTGTGTGTGTGTGTGTGTGTGTGTGTGTGTACATGTAAGGGGTGTTGACCGGGGTCAGTGTGTGAGTGTATGTGTATGGGGGGGGGTTGCATTTCATATGATTAGAGTTGTCTGTTGTAGCATGTTGCTCAAAGCTGGGCAGGGTTAGACCAGAAATGCCTCCGTGTCTATGTGTGTCTGAGAGAGAGAGGGAGAGAGAGAGAGAGAGAGAGAGAGAGAGAGAGAGAGAGAGAGAGAGAGAGAGAGAGAGAAGAAGCAGTAGCTTTCCACTTGCGAACAACTTTCTGCCTGTCCAGTTGCTTGATGATGATAATTTAAACGATTATTCTAAAGGGCACTGGGCTGTCCGCACCACTGTTAAGAATACTGATGTCAAATGACCCAAAGATGATGGAAAGACTGTGACGATGACAGTGAAGGGTAGTGCAGGGAGGCATGGCGCATGGTGGTGGAGAAGGCAACCAGGCAGTGTTGTCCGACAGGCTTTAATAACCCGGAGCAGATCGGTGGGGTACGAGGGGCGTGCAGTGATGTGTTTTAACCCGGAAGCGGGAGCTGTGACAGTGACTGGCAACGACGGGCTTTGTTAGTGAAATACAGGCAATCATCGTCATCATTATCGTCCTCTTCAACAACAACAGCAACAACAGTCAGAGGAGACAGACACACAGTGGAGGGCTGTTGTGACAGCATCAGAGGGAGGATATTAGCCAAACAGGACACACACAAGCACAAACACAACCAAAGGGCAAACTGGTAACTGAAGACCAACAGCCAGATAGATGGATATTGATATTATTGTACTACTGATACACAGATCACATCTGCAGACCAATAACAGGCTTAAAGGATGAGTCGGGAGATATTCTAGATTTTTCCTGTTGACAACACGCCACGAAAAGAACAAAACCAACGACAAATGTATCCACTAACAAGGAGTGTGTGTGTGTGTGTGTGTGTGTGTGTTTGTGTGTATCACAGCCTGATAGATCGTCTTCCTCTGAGCTCCATTTTTGTTGCCCAAAAACTACTAAAACACATCAGACAGTGAGCCGCACTATTGCACTGGGTGCACATGTTCCTTCATTACCGACATTACCATGAACACACACTCTGTTTAGTCTCAATCACACACACACAGTCCTGCTGTTGACAATACTTAGTAGAGCCCTAAGTGTGTATTTAGCCACTGATAATAGTACCCAGCATACGCGCCATTTCCTCCTGTTTGAGTAACATTTGCTAAAAAAAACCCAAAAAAAAACCTACAATGCCCAGCTGTCTAAGCTGTCTTTAAAAATGTAACTATACATTTGTGGGGTTCAGGGGGGAAGAAAAAAAGAACACAACCAAGGAAATCTTTAATTTAATATGATGTTGCTAATGAATAACTACTTTAGAAGAGATAGAAAACAAAACACAAAGACAGCATCAATGGAGACTGCATGTGCACACACACACCTTCTCACCCTGCTGACTCCTATCAGCCAAAGAAAACTCAGCCAGCCATCCAGACACATAGATCTTTGTCTACTTGGCAGGGGAGGGGGGGTATGAAAATGATTCTGCAGTGTTCATTTCTGTACAGGTCAACATCACAGGCTGGCTGCTGCTGAAGGCAGAAAAAGGGTAAAAAAAATCATGCTGAGGTCTGGCTGAATGGAACAAGGGAGAAAATGAGAGACAAAAAAGAAAAGAAGATAAAGAAGGAAGACGTGTATAGCTGCCAGAGTGGCACGGAGGGAAAGAGAGGGAAGCAGAAGGGTAAAGAGAATTCAGCTCAGGTTGAAGAGAGAGAGAGAGAGAGAGAGAGAGAGAGATTGGACACAGAGGAGACAGGAACAAAGATAAGAGCGGGTAAAGGACAGACGGGGGAAACAAGTCAGCAGAGGAAGAGACAGAGGTGCGGGGAGAATGTGGTAAAGGCAGACAGATGTTAAAGGCAGACAAATAACAAAGCGTGGCATCCTGTGTCTCATCTTTGAGACTCAACAACAAAACAGCAGAGCGGAGGATAAAAAAAAGAAAGAACAAAACAGAAGAGATGAGAGAGAGGGGAGGAGGAGAAACGAGTGGGCTTCTGTCTGTCTGTCTGTCTGTCTGTCTGTCTGTCTGTCTGTCTGTCTGTCTAATGTTCATTTTAAGAACAGGCAACCCACCCCCCTCCTTCTACATCATCTCCCCTTCCAACCGCCACACACCTCACTCCCACAGGAGAGGTGATTTTTACCGCGCAACTCTAAAGTGGGTTTTCAACATCAGTAAGGGGTAGCAGACACCTCCCAGACGTAGGCTGCGTGCTGCATATGTGCTGCAAAGTCTCTGTGGCTGTGGTGATCAGCCAAACAGAGACAGCGGGGGAGACCGTGGGTGGAACGCACCGAGCCCTGGGAGGCATGGGACACATCCAGACTGGAGCTGCTCGGTCTGTTGAGGTTACGCAGACGTACTGGGCTCATGCTGCATATGTCAGCTTCACCCACCTCCAGAGTGTGTGAGAGTTTTTTTTTTCTTGGGAGGGGGGGCTCTGACTCTAATGTACTCTTCATTTGAGCAATTTGAACATATTAATGTGCTGTTCTGACAGCCTCCTCTGTTCTGGTTTCAGGTTTTCTACCAGATGTTTGAACCTGAGGGGACCCTAGAGCACCAGTGATGTTGGGAGATAGGTCAGAGCTCCAGCTCATCCCAGAGGTGTTGGATGATGTCTGAGGTCAGGTTTCTGTGCAGGCCAGTCAGGTTCTTCCACCCCAAACTAGGTAGGAAACCATTCGTTTACATACTTGGTGCACAAAAACTGATTGGCCCAATAAATCAATCATCACAGTGGATGTTTAATTGATGTTGGCAGCTAATTTGATAAGTTTGATAATCAAATTGTTCAAGCTTTGAAGCAGACCTGCAAAAAAATGTTGGAAAGCTAGGCAACTCTTCCAGGAATGGACTAATCATTTCAGTCAAGTCTAAACCACAGACAACAAATGCATGACTGTAACTGCCATCAATACCTAGAATGGTTGCATGCCTGAAGTAGACAGAGGTGTCCACATAGTTTTGGCCACATAATGTTAAATATATCTTCTTCTCTCTGTGAATTGAAAACCTTCAGGTTTCAAACACCGTGGCGATGTCACCCCGAGCTGTGGGAAATTATAAGAGACGTTTTTTCTCCATTTCTTCACTATTTTCTCCCGTTTTTAAGACGGATGGATTCATCAAGAATTCAGAAGCAACAGTAGCTGCAGGTCTGTTTCATATCTCGATAAACAAATACAGAACTAAAAAAAACTGAGCTAAAACAGAAAATGAGGAAAAGAGGAGCTCTGTGTTTAAAAAAAACACCAACACAACCACAAGACAAATGGTCTCCTCCTCTGGTGTGTAATTACACCCCGTCTGTTTGTAATAACTCAGTTTAATCTGCTCGTCTTTTTTGTTTTTTCATCATAACTAGTTTCCATTTTGGAAAAAGATGGCTCCTCAACAGCAGCATATGCTTGCGTGGCGTTTTATTCTGCTATGACTCACTGTCACACTCGCTGTCTCTGCACTGAGATGGACTGTCTCTGTCTCTCTATTTTAGTCTGTGTTTCTCTCCTTTCCCTCTCATTATGTCTCCTCCTCTACTCTTTTTTGTCACACTCCTCTCACTCTCCTCTCTCTCATCTGTTTCAGTCTCATTTTAATCCATCCATCCTTTTTTTCCCTCTTCATCATCCATTGCTCTCCTCCTCCTCTTCTGTCTCTTTCAGCCTCCTCTCTGGATTCCACCTCTTCTCTCTCATTTCACTACGCGTACACTTTTGTCATCCTTCCTGCCTCCCTCTCTCTTATCCCACCTCCTCTCTGTCTCCTACCTTCCCTCCCACTTTTTCCCCTGCTCTCCCACTCCCTCCGACTCTCAGATGAAGGGGTGTAAACATGTCTTCCACATGCGGTCTCATTGTGCCGAGCCAACAGAGCAAAACAACCACGCTTAAGTTGCTCAATAGGCTTCACCAGATGACTAGCGCCTCCTCCCCTTCCCCCCCACCTTCGGGTTGAGATGCTTAACAACCATGAAGCAATGCCTGGCAGGCAGGATTAGGCAGGGGAGAGAGAGAGAGACCGAGACAGAAAAAAAGAGGAAGGAAGAGAGAGACCAAAAAGAAAGATAAAGACAGTGAAAGTGAGACACGGATAAAGAGAAGCGAGAGACTAAGAGGGAAGCAATGTCAGTGCGAGGGGGTGTGTAGCTGTGTGTGTATGTGAGGAGAAAAATGCAAGATAAAGGGAAGTACGTGTAGGGGGAAGGAGGAGGAGGGGGGGAGGAAAAAAAAAGTCCTATCAAAAAAAACTTTTTTTCCTCACTGGAACACTTGGCCGTGACCGCAGGCTGAACTTCAGTGCGGTGCTGAGCAACAGCTGCCGACAACGGAGGAAAGCAAAAAAAAAAAAAAAAAGAAAAGAGGATGCTGAAGAAGAAGGAGAAGAAGCAAGCAGGCGATGTGCAGCGTGGAGGGCTGCGGGTGAGAGCTCTTCTCTAATAATGGTGGCGGTGGTTTGGAGATGGCTAGGATGTTTTAGGCTTGCTGAGGGAGGGACAGAGGTATAAATAGACCTTGGGCGGCGCGGGTGGAGGGGGACTAAAGGGGTTCAAACAGAGGGGAGGATAGTTAAGTGCTGAGAGCCGCTCGTGTCTTTGCGAGACGAAGTAAAACTCAAGTCCACTGGGCAAAAGACCAGATGCTGTAGTAACACATCGTCTCCATAACCCTGCAACTGATGGCTTCCCTCGACTGGCAGTG
Source organism: Nibea coibor (assembly GCA_023373845.1). Lineage (NCBI taxonomy): Eukaryota > Metazoa > Chordata > Actinopteri > Sciaenidae > Nibea > Nibea coibor. The sequence goes on from CM041726.1 coordinate 3,957,246, forward strand.
CAGCAGAGAGGTCGATCATTTAAAGGACGGGGTCTAGTGATCCAGTGCAGGGGTCAAAAGTGAACCGACACAGTTGTACAGGTGTGGTGAAGGTGCAGCTAGGGCTAGGGCCCTAGCCCCCTAGTGTCCTTACCTTATTACAATAATATACTTGAGACGAGCATCAAATCCTCACATCTGTTTGCCGTGGCTAAACCTATTCATTGCAGATGAATCGGTTGTCGAATTTTTTGTTTGAATGATAATACTGTTGTCAAATCATACTGTTGTCATACTGTTGCACTGCTACCTATTTGTATTTATATTGTTACGAGGTCATGTTCACCGAGACCAGCATCATACACCCAGCTACAGGGAGTTTTCAGTGGAGCTACTTTCTAGCAAAGATAGTTCTCTGGGAATCAGATGTTGCTGTTGATTCTTAAAATATCACTACTGGAAACACTTTAATTTAACTGTCTACAGATAGGATTTTAGATTTGTGACATTTAACAGCATTTTAGCTGAGATTCAACAATTCGGCTGCTTCACAAAAACACTGTTTTCTTATATCACACCACCATGGTTCAGTTTGGTTAGACTTTCCATACTCCATACATAATCTTTCTTTGCGCTTCCTCACACCAGGAACTGATAGGTGTCTGAACCTCACTGTGGTCGGCCACCACAGTTCACAGGGTTAGTTAGAGTATGCAGCACATGCAAAGTTTGTCAGCTGACTTTAAAAGGAGAAAGGAAACAAGTTAACAGCGAGCTGTTAACACTGAACAAAGGACAACAGGAGTGACCCGGTTTCCTCTGATGTGCCTCTATTAGCGGACACAGCAAAGACTTTTCACACAGCCAAAACTTTCCACCGCAGCTTAGCAGTACACACGCAACTCTCTCCCTTTACTGACTATTTCATTTTTAAACAGAGTTTGATTACCTGCAACACATTTCAGAATAAAGAACGGGATCAACAAAAGGCTGAGTTAAATTCTCATCTGCTCAGGTAAACAAGTTTCTTGGTAACAGGTGACAGAGTCACGACCGGAAATGAAACAGGCGTACCTGAGAGGCTCTAAGATATTCAAAGATTCAGAGAACCCTGAGAAGTCTGGATGACAGGGACAAAGCCGAACACACTGACAATGAACAGCCGTGAACTTCAATACCATCACATGGTATTGTATAAATGATTACCACAAGGGCTCAGAACACTTCAGAAAACTGATGCAAGTAAACAGTTTGCTGCTGCAACTACAAATACGAGTTAAAACTCTACTATGATAACAACAAGATCCAGCAATAGGCTTAAATATTACATGAAGTTATTAATTATTATTATCTTGAATAATATTTTGACAGCCAAAATTAATTGACTGCACCAGCATAGATTGGTGCCCCTTTAAACCAGTTTAATCCTCGATACTTCAGACATAGAGTAGCATCAAATCCTCACAGTGCAGTGCGTCACAGAAGCTGGGACGAGGGAACATATGATGCTGCCTGAAAAATTACAACAATTAACCCAGACTGCCACACAACACCGTTTCTGCCTCCTCCAGCAAAAGGTCAATGAATTGTCATGTTTAGTTATTTGCTAAGTAGTTGCTAATGAAAGAAAACATTTGATAAAGCATGTGAAAAGATTTCAAAAAGCACATTAAGTTCTGGATTTTGTTGTTGAACTCCAACCATCCAGGCACATGAAAGAACTTTTTTTCTTTAAGAAGAGAAGACATGCGACAAAGCTGAAAATGAACTGGTGACTATTTGTCACGTGCTGCAAACAATTGGCTACAGAGATGCTCCAAACCTCACATGTGAGGGAAGTGGTTCTCTGGGTGACCTGACTGAGATTCTTTCTGTTGTTTCTCTTCAATCAAACTGTCAAAAGATGTCTTCTGTGTGTGTTTTATGTGTGGCTCTGCTGATGAGAGAATAGGTTAACCCCAGCGGAGGTCAGGTCCATGACATTAAATGAAGCATTTCTCTAATTGTTTATTTCATGAAATCTTCATGAAATTCTTAGCAGAGCAGAACAACACAGACTTGACATCTCCTCTTTTTTCCCCTCCATGTCTAATTTCTTTCATGCTCTCTCTCTCACAGACCGAATGCAGCCAAACATTTCAACAACTTAACAACGTCAGCAGACAGAGACTTTTTTTAATCTCTGTAGTAATCTTTTCAGTACTTTTCGTGCTGGTGTTTGTGGCTTTCTTTTCTTGTCAGAGGGCAGAAGTCATGGTGAGATCATGGCGAGTATCCACTGAGCACAATTCACCGACAGTTTGTGAGAAATGTTTAGATTGTTTACCAATTGGGGGAAGAAATATAAGGAAAGAAAAAAAAGCAGAATTAGACAATATTGGACTGAGGGTGATCCACTGCCATTCAACACTGCAACACTACATGCTGTCTGTCTCTGTGAGTGTGTATGTGTGTGCTTCTGCAGACAAAAAACAGCTGAGAGGGCATGTCTGTCTCTGTTTAGGGCTGACACACACACACACACACACACACACACACACACACACACACACACAGCACTCTGGCTCCTAGACATTCAGCCAGACTAGCAGACATCCAATGCAGCAACAGTCACATATTAACTGAGTGAAAGCAATTTGGCTGTTGAAATGGGACTCCTGAACAGTCCCACCCGCCTACTCTCTCACATTCACACTCACACACACACACATATACACAAATGCAATTCATCATGGGAGAGCAAGTTTCTTATGAGGAACTATAAACTCTTCCCATTAAGATTCCCGTCTCATGAAAATATAATTGGTGTAAATGAGCAGCCCGGGGTGCAGCGTAACTGCTAGAAGACTAATTGTTTATGGAAATAATCATTATCACAATTGCAAAAAGTACAGAATTTGACAATTTTAGACATTAGAGAGTGTAACTTTTGAGGGATTTCTAGTTTACGGATTCAAATATAACTGCAGGAATGGCTCTTTTCATGAATCCTAACCTGTCGCAGACCTCGGTGTAGGTGATCCACTAGGTTAATCTGGCCGACAGATGGGGCAGGCTGGTGGGTAAGCGGGGGCCGTGTATTGCGATAGTGCTGGGACGGCACTGGGCTGGGCCAAGCCGGATGCTGTGACTATGACCTATATTAATAATTCACACGCAGGATCTCCATGCCGTACGGAGGCAGGAGCCCTAATCATCATTAGCAACGCTAGCCAGGAGCCACGTTAGCTTCCAGCAGAATGCCAAGCGTGAAAATAAGAGACGGAAGATGGATAGAAAAGTATGCCATCCCTGTTCTCTGTTTCCACGTGTGGAAATTCAAACTAAAAATACCTCCTTAAATGAAATAAAAGACTGTGTGGGGGGGGTCAAAAGTGGGAAAGTTGAACACAAATGGCCACTTTAAATCTGAGTCAAATGCTTTCAGTTAGCCTACATGATACATTTGTCTCTTCAGCTTTCTCTTACTCCACATTATCTGCTATTTCCATGACAACTAGTCTCTGAACACCAAATACATATTTCCACGTTATTTAAAGCTTAACAGGAGTCTTTAATTTAACACAGGACAGCTTTCAAAGCACTTTTTAAGAACTTAAAAAAGGTACCTAAGAGGTTTATATCAAAATATAATTGATTATTATTATTTTATATTATTTTTTGGCCTTTTTGCTTTATTGATAGAGACAGCTGAGACTTTGCATATGGGACGGCTGCTTTCCCGACTGAGCTAAACACCGCCCTAATATAATTCATTATTATAAATATATACATATACAGAAATATTATAAACTGCAAATATGAAGTTCAATCAATTTAAATGACTATCCATTTCACCAGCTGTTCATTAACTTAGTGTGTTTGGATCACACTCGTTTAATGCTCGATCATTTCCAGAGGCAGACGTCAGCAGGGGACTTGAACAAAACACAATAATGTTGACTCTGAAGTACTTAGGTACATAGTATCCTAGGCATCATAGTAGCCTAGACAACATTTCGTGATCATGTCTGTGGAGACCTGCGTGATAAAAAAAATATCTCTGTTTGATCAAATCACATCAGATGATGGGGATGGCGTCACTTCAATGGCCTATTTGAGTCACTAAGTGCCAAGCAGACCTACAAATATGAGTAAACAGTGCATTCATTGGGGACTATTTTCATGTGTGGATTAACAAACATTTTGTGCTGCAGTGAGTGTGTGCTCACTGACTTTTCTGATGTCATAACACCAATTCATCTTGCTGTTTCATGTCGGCAGGTGCTCTTTCCTTGCTAAAAACAAAAATGCAACCCACATCTCTGCAAAGTTTACACCCGACAACGCTAATTCATTTAGACAATGACGCTTAATAACTTAGCTGGCAAGACCATGCAAATCCAAAACACTTTGCATAACAAACATCAGATATGTCTGGGACTTCCAGTGAGTCTGCATGAAAGGAGGAGAGGAGAGGAGAGGAGAGGAGAGGAGAGGAGAGGAGAGGAGAGGAGAGGAGAGGAGAGGAGAAATGCTGTGTTATGGTTGGGGGTTGGGAGTCAAAGAGGGAGGCCAGACCAGACCAGACAGCCTCTATCTCCCTCTGACCCCCTGTCTGAGTCTGTGTGTGTGCGTGCAAGAGCGAGTGTCCCCCTCTCCCCAGCCAGACAATAGAGCAGGCCCTGTGCCTGATTGGGGTTAGCTGGTGGCTGCCGGGGGGGGGAGCAGAGGAGGAGGAGGGGGAGGAGGGAGAGAAGTGGGGGTATCAGACGCCGCTGTCTGACTTGTGTGTCTGGATGGGAAGGGAGAGGGACCAAAAATCAGACAGGCATCTGAATCACTGCTGAGGAGCACTGAGGAGTAGTGAGGGAGGAGAGGAGAGGAGGACAAGGAGAAGGATCTGGGCGACCAGAGGCTTCTCTTTCCGACTCCCACTCACATCCTACCACTTGACTCCAGGCTGGGAGGTTAAACTGGGTTAAAATGTAAAAAAATAAAAAATAAAATACCCCACAGACATCGCTGCAGAATGTTCAGTTACAAGAATCTACAGCGCTGTCTCCCCTGCATCAGGAACATACTGTATATACAGTAAAAGAGAGCTGTGTTTAATTCTGCTGGTGCATGGCGTATAATGCATGGATGGATTTTTCTGTCTTTATCTCTGTCTCCTTCTCTCTTGCACTGCCTCTGGTGTAATCCTTGTAATTTCCTGTGATAAGGTCAGATCCAGAGCAAGTCCTTGTTAGGGCGCAGCCAACGGGCCCAGCTGGCATGGGCTGTGGATTTAACCCCCCCCCCCCCCCCTCTCTCTCTCTCCATTTGACAAGGCAGTACGAGGGGGAGCAACAATGACAGTGAAGCTGACATGGTGCAGGATAGTGTTTGTTTGGCTTACCTATGCAAAAAAAAAACTTCTGTCAATTTTAGACAGTTACCACTGAATATAGACGGAATGTCTCATGACTGGTTAAAGAAAAAAAGTTCAAAAGTGCTGAGCTGAAAGTTTTTCTGCCCCAAAAACCAGCTAAAGGCTGTATAAATATAGACATATACATTAAAAATCAGGGGCCATTTTGCTCAAAAATGCCATAAAATGCAGCAGAATAGTGGATTAACACTCTGGCAGACGACCAGCTGCATATGGATAACAGTCCTCGTGTGTTGTGCAGTAACTGCCTCTCTGCTGCCACTAACTACCCCAGAAATGACACAATATTCAAAACTAAGATATCTATGGAATATTAAAAACCTGACACCATGTTGCTTTCTTCTTTTTTTGCATCTCAAACTGAGGTGGTTTTTTTTGGTTGTTGTTTTTAGGGGGGGGGGGGGTCTGCAGAAAGAGGCGTCTCAGCGGTGCTAGGCAACACGCAATTCCATGTCAATCACTAAACATAACAACAGTATATTCAGGCAATTAAAAACAGCAGCAAGACGTACTTATCGGCACTCATTCAAGCATTCACATATAATCGGTATCTTCTCACAGATGGAAAACATTAAAACCAGTTGTTTTTTTGTTTGTTTGTTTTTTTAAATCAGAAACCAAAAATAAAAATACTACACCAGCGTTTGTGGAAAAAACTCTAAATTCCCCTTCAAATGAAACTCAGTTTTGACATCTGTCAAAATTATAGACTTCACATGGCTTGATGTGAACCCAAAGCACATAGCTTACCAAGTCAGAAAGTCTGCTCCATCTTTTAAGATGAATGACGCCTGTCATACTCTTTAAAAAGGATCACAATCGACACAGCAGAACCAAAAAAAAAAAACTTCTGTCTTCATGCCTACATTACCCATAATGCAAGTCTCAGTGCTAGAAGTGGCAGAAGCAGAGATGAGAAGCCCTCCAGACATTTATCAGTCTTCTCACAGCTCCCTCTGGAGACACTAAAGGCTTAATAGACATTTTTTACAGAGGCAGACGTCCGCTGCAACACCTGCACACGCATTGATGTGCTGGAGTTCCCCTTTAATGACAGCAGGTGCTTATGAATAATGCCTTGACCAAAAAAGAAGAAGAAAAAAAACATCTGAGTTTTAATGTTTTCTCTTCATGTCTTACAGCTTCCATGTCCTAACAGTAGAAACTCTCATGTTTCAACAAAGTCAAAGCTACTGTGGAGACGCAGGAGTCAGATGTGATGTGTTCATTCCTAACAATAGGTGAGGGCAGGAAACTGCTGCTTTCTGCATCATTTCCTTCAGGTTCATTTATCACAGGTGATTACTAACAGAATAAATGACTAAATGACTTCAGGATTGTACTAAAAACATGCCAGTGTCACACAGCTTGCAGCTATTTTTCTCTCTCTAACTGGAAGCTGAAACCTCAAAGGTCTTCCATTGTGTGTGCATGAAACTTGTTGCCCACATGTATTTTTCCTGCAGTAGGATTTTTAAATGCTACCTAGGCACTAAGGTCCTAACTGAAGTGATCTAGCATAGCCCTCTAAACGGCCCACACACCAGTGGCACCCCTTCGGAAACTTTACCACGTAAGCCTCTTCAAAATCCAAGGAAAATCCTGCAAACCACTTGAAGAGACATGTCATTATTCCACTGTCTGGGTGTTCCTGCGCACATAAACAAACGGATTACCCAAAAATCTGACAAACAGTGGGCTGCACAGCGTTTCTCCTGGATTCTTTTCTCTCCTGTTTTGTTTCCTATGATGCACAGCAGCATTTGTAATTTCAAAGCAATAATTGCTGCTTTGTTTCATGTGAGGACAGAGACGAGACATGCAGTGAGACTGGGTTCACAAAGGGTAATAAACATGCCACCCGTTTCATTTGACTGAATGCTGGGAAAAACAAATCTGCTACAAAGCAAAGAAAGACCAAAAAAAAAAAGGAGTGTTCTTGTGTACTGTCTGTCAGTGTGTCTGCAGCGCAGCGTCTTGATTGACTGTAATATGTCCCGTTCATGTCCACAGACTTGAAGTCATGAGACGTGCAGCAAACAGCAGCGCTGATTCATTCACCGGGACTCTTTAGCATCTCAGACAGTCCAACTGTGTGTAAATAGATGTTGACCGAGACAGCAGACTACTAACCACCCCCCAACACAATCACATACACACACACACTTGACGGATGGCCTGTCTTCAAACACACTAGGACTGCAAATCTGCCCTGGTCCCAAGGGCATTTTGGGAACTAAGGGAGGAGGTCTGGGGTGTGTGTGCATGGGGTTGGGGGTGCACAATCTAGACACAAAGGGAGTCCTAGCAGCAGCCAGTGACGAGGTTTTTAATGCTGCCGGGGGGTTGGAGCGCAGAGCAATGAAGATGCTGCCAGGACAAGTGGAAGGACGTGGGGATTGACCTTTTCACCACTTTGGACTTCACTAGGAAGTCACTACCTGAACTTGACCTGCTGGGCTGAAGTGAGCCGAGTTGCTCCAGGCTGCATTTTCCACCGTGTTTGTAGCTTCAAGGTTTGTCAGTTTGATTCCAATAACACAGGGTTGCACAGCCGTAAGATAAGAACGCCAGGGGGAACAAACAAACAAACAAACAAACAAAAACACTGAACCCTGGTCAAGCTGATTTAAGGCAAAAAAAAAAAAAAAAAGTGAGAAAAAAATCATACCAGACTAGCCATGACAGATCTAGCCCTGCTGTGCTAACATGATATAATATTGACTTTAACGTCCTGGGGTGTGTTGAGTATGCATAAAAATAAAACCTGATACTGAATTTAGAGGGGAAATGAGCAGATTACCCATATTTCCTTTTCTGTGTTGATTGTATATTGATCTTGATCAATAGGAATCAATATGACTACGATGATGATGAGCTAATATGGTGATTTAGATTGGATCTGCGCCTTAAACTGGGTCCAGTAAACCAACAGAACGGCTCACAGGTGTGTGTGAGATTAACAATATATAATGTTTATCTCTCTGCCTGTAAACTTGCTGGATTTTCTTTATAGTGCTTTCTATCATCCAACTCTCAAACAAAATTATGCATTTTCTCCATCTTCCTTTCAGTTGTAGCCATGACTTATGCATCAGTATTCAGGTGGTGCTTTGCATTGACCACTTATGGTTGAATGTGGGTGTGGAGTGGGCTGGACATGGGGCAGATCCATTGGCACACATTTCCAGGTGGACTGGGATTTATAGAAGGGAAGGTTTCTTTTTCTAAGCACACCATTTTCAGCTTTTGTTCGTACACTTTTAGTATGGATCCTATGCACTGAGGAGCCTGGACAGCAGTGTGAGGCTCAGTAACACAGAGACAAAGACACATTCAGCCCAAACAAACAAACAAGGGAAGTCACACATCAGCCACACAGCTCCACTTCACATTGCTGTTCTGACTGCACTACAAATATTATGCCCCCCCCACCACCACCACCACCACCAACCCACCCAAGTAAACAAACACGTTATGTTTACATTCAGTGTTACGCATCGGAACGCACTGTGTGTCTTCTAAAACTAACACGATGAAGGCCTACGATCAAAATAAAATGTGACGAGTGCTAACAAACCAAACGTACACTGTAAACTCATGTTTATGTTAAACTGGTGTTGGTGGATCAAAAAGTAAAGTAAAGTAAATAAAGTAAGTAAGATGGTGGCGATCACAAACTTTAGATAAATACCAAAAACATGCAGCTGAATTTTCCGTGAAATGTGTATAAAATGCTATCATAAGACATGCAGAATATTTTTATTTGATGGAATAATGCAGCCATGAAAACTCATTTGTTTTCATGGCTGCATTATTCTTATTTATTATTATTATATATTATTTTATTATCATTTTATTGCATTAATTTCATTAGACTCATTTACATATTATATTACATTGTTATATTATATAGTTATATAGTGTATTATCACCTGAAAATAAAAATTGTTTTTGTCACCTTAGACTGAGACTCTATAGTCCTCTCCCATGTCATTTTCTAGGCCAGAATGGACAAACCAAACTGCCTCCAAGTGGAGCATTTCGTCACGTCTTCACACTCAGAAGGAGAGAGTGAGGCGAGGGGTATACAACTACTAGAAAATCACTGCTCCCATGTTGTCCAAAGCTACGATTAACAGACTTAGATCTATGACAGAAAATGGATTATGGTTGGAGATCTGAGCTCTTATCCGGACACACAAATATCACTGTCAAGCCAACAACAGTCAAGGCTATAGAGTAAATGGCGAGTTAACAGAAATATTATAAGATCCTTGCTGTAGCAGTCGTCTGCTACAATGATGTCATTGAGAAAAAATACAACTAGCTGTACAATATGGCTGTTTTTAGAATATGTGCTAAAGTTACCTGAGCCAACAGAATGTGTCTGCAGGTCAGCTCCGTGGTGTAAAAGCAGGGTCTGGGGACCCCTCTGACTTACATAAAACAAGGAGCTCTTTCTTAACCCCTGCAAGTCGAGCACCACTGTTCGCTGCTATAACCCGTCAGCTCAGGAGAGCTGGCAGACTAAATAAGGCTCCGCTGAGAGACACTAACCAAGTGTAGAAATTCCCTGTGAAATTAATTACAGGAGCAGTGATCGCAGAAGAAATCTGTCTGGGAGAGGAACGAAAAAAAGAAGTTTTTTTTATTTATTTTTTATTTTTTTAAATACTGTTGTTTGGGTGTCTTTGCCACTCCCCTCCCAAAGGTCCCAGAATTTCTATTCATACTCAGAGTTTGAAGTTGTTTCCCCAGGGTTCATTACTAAAATTCATTAATAATAAAACTAAATAAAAACCAAACTAATTCCACAGCAACAACACCTCCACAAACAAACCAAACAAAAAAAGAGGCAAAAAACAAACCCCAAACAAACAACAAAGAGCTTACTGAGAGATTGGATTGGTTGTCTGGCGGGAGACTGCAGGGTAAATATTGGCTGAGCCTGAGATAGCCTGTCTGCGTGTGTCTGTGTGTGTGCGCATAGATCTAGGTGTAAATGTGCGTGCGCGTGCCTACGTGTACATCTTGGTGTATGCGTCTGAGGCAGAGTCAACAAGTAGCTGTGTTGCGTGTTTGGCCTGAGGTAGTTGACAGATGACCCTGCTGCCACCTACACACTAACATCACTCATACACAGGATTACAGATCAGGCCGTTTACATCCGTCTGGCTGGCTGGCTGGCTGGCTGGCTGGCTGGCCCCTGCTGCAGGCTAACTGTTACATACACAGAGACACAGGCGGCCACTCAAGTCCCTAACACACGCTTTCAGGCCTTTACCCCAAGCAGCAAGTGCATGTATCCTGTTATGTGTGTGTGTAAAAGGACCAGGAGGATGATTAAGACGTGCTGGGAATGTTCCATGCAGGGCTTTTCTCTGGGGCTGGATTTGAAATTTCTTGATCTATATGACGCCTCTTTTTGATTACCTTACTACTTTGGCACAGAGTCCTTTTTTTCATTTTAACAAAAGATGCCAGGATCATTAAACATCTAAACTCAAGCAACCTAATTTCACTATGACTGTACCTGTATGATTGATATGTAAATATTAAACTGAATATAAGAACCTTAACCCCCGAGAATAGCCAAAAATTGGCGCAGGTATGATTGAAACTCCATCTATCTGATCAAAGTAAACAGGACTATGAATCCAACCAGGCTTTAAAAGCCATTTTTTGTACCCAGTTAACTTTCGGACAACAAAAACAACAAATTCTTCTATTTTCCTCCGGCGCCTGTGTTTGTCTAGCACTTTCTACATGACACTAAAAAAGGTTCCTGACTAATTTAATCTTGAATCTTAAAAATCCTAGTTTCCAAGGTAATTTCCCTGACTGCCGGTGCACTTTCACTTTGTTCAAGACTCCATATTACAAAACAAACTACTGCTCTGCTATCAAGACGAAACCTCCTGATTGAAAAAAGGATGAGTATTTACATAAGGTAACAAGTGAAATGACCTCATGCTGTTAGCATATACTACTTCCACGCTTTGTTTAAGAAAGACAGGCTGATAGGAGTCAGAGTCAATACCCGATTAAATGACTTAAGGGTGGAAAATGTTTGCAGAGGACCTGCCTATGGTGTCATATGCTGCAGGGACTACACCTCCATGCAGAAATCTGATTTGTGTGGATAAAAGCTCTCATCACTGCAGATTAGAGATGTCAATGGGAGGAAACAGGCACTTGTTAACTGTAGGTTAATACTAAAGAATATGCATATGCACAGCGAGTCTGAATGGGGCTGTGCTTGACCTCGGGACTTTATAATACCACACCTACTATACAAGATAACTTCACTACACAATGAACTCAAGCACAGCAACAGCTAGAGACTAACACTTGTTAAAGGTCTCTTGCCTTTCAAATCCTACACGTGAATCCCAGTGTGTAGGCAGTGGTTCGATTCCTGACCGTGGCACTCTGTCTGTGCTGTGATCCCTCTATGTTCGTAGTTCCTTTCAATTTTTCCTCCTCATCTGAATAAAGAGGAAACACACCAGCGAGACCGCCCGCTCTGCTTAAAAAAAAAAAAAAAAAGGAAAAAAAGGCAGACTGTAGCTCTTTTCTTCAGCCAGAGAAATCATCAAAGCATGAGCTACATTATTCAGCCTTGCCGAGTCTGCATGACAACACAGCCGACAAACAAGCGCTCTTTTCAAACCAGACAGCCACTACAGTAGGACACAGCTATTTCAAACCACTTGTGAATGGAGCTCCCTCCAACTAGTGAGATGTAGAGAAACGCGTTAAAAACACCAGGGCAACATTTATTCAGACGTATGAATGCCCTTAAATGTACGCTGCAAGTATCAGTCTAAACAATTATTTGATTTTTCCTCCTTTTTTCTGGAGCTCCACTTGTCTGCTCAGTTTACAGGTCTGAGGCAGCTCTCCTGGATTATCTAATTAGGCTCTCTCTGCTGTATCAGTGTGTCTGTGGATGCACCGCTTCATGCCTGACTATGTGTGTTTTTTCCTGGCTGGCAATACGATGATGCCACAGAAAACGAATGGTGGAACACCAGTCCGTCTGCCAGACAAACACACACACACACTTCTTGGTTACAATGTGGCGTCAGCGCAACCACGCTCTGCTGCCAAATCTGAATCTAATATCCTGCGTTCACCTCACGTTGCCCAGGCCTGGACTCGGCCCCAAATGGAAATTACACATCACTGTAACTCTGTCCGTCTGTCTGTAGCTTGTCTGTGTGTGTGTGTGTGTGTGTGTGTCTGCATGTCTGTCTGTCAGTACGTCTGCCTGTCTAGCTTCGGATGTGTCTGTCTGCGTTTCTGTTTATATCTCTGTCGGTACTTGTCTGGCTGCCTGCTTATGAATCTACCCGCCTGTCTGCTATGTGCCCGTCTCCAGTTTATTTGTCTTTGTCTGTCTGTCTGTCTGTCTGCAGATGTGTCAGAGTGGATACACACACTGTCTGGCTGTCCTCTGCATTTCTACCTGTCTGTCTGTCTGTCTGTCTGTCTGCCTGCCTGCCTGCATGTGTCTGTGCTTCAGTCATAAAGAGGAACATCTGCAGTGGATCTAGCAGGCAGCAGCATTAGGGCAGAGCTGATAATGATAGTTTCTCTCTGGGCTGCTCACAAGGCAGACAGACATAACATACCATTCCAGCGTTTCCTGTCTGTGCTGACAGGCAAACTGTTTAACCCTCTGTGGTGATCCCTCTGAGCATATGCACAGCCCGGCGGGGCTCAATCTGCACGGATTAATACAAAACCAACGTCTGTGCAGAAAACGCGTAGAAAAAGTCCAACAGGAAACTTAAAAGTGCCAAGAAGTAGTTCAAGAAAGCACACAGTACACGAGTTCACATTAAAATGACCCACGGTGAACCTGGAACACATTTTAAAAGCTTAACTAGGAGTCTGTGCGATGCTCATGCTATACAAATATGATATTTGACTGCAGGCTACAGTATGTTACTATAAGAGCTCAAACGCAACATACAGAGTAGTAGAAACTCTTGTCTGAGAGCCGAGGACAGACTTCCAGTCAAATAAAGACATCAAATAAATCCCAGTAAGTTCTCTCAGGTCGACATAAAGTTTCTATAAGTCAGCGCAAACATGCTGGAAGTCTATAGAAGAAGTGTTACAATACTGTAGTAAGAGCCGAGCCGTGCCGTGCGGGAGGAAGCGAGTCAACAGCACAATACATCGCAGACGGTCTTCAGTGAATTCTTGGTCTGATTTGTTGTTGCTGCTACACTGCATATAAAACGGATTAGGCACTAAAGTCTGTCGGTACAATTTTAAGGTCAGTAGAAACGCAACTAATGTTACTCACATATCTCCATTCCCTGTGGCTGGGAAGCGGTGCAGTTGCAGGAGCAGGTGACATTGGAGTTGCCGGGGCCGCCAGGGGCCGTTAGGTTTTGCATGGGGCTGGGCAGACCGGGACACCGCTCCGGGGATAGAGCCGCCGCCGCCGCCACCGTCGGGGCCCCACGACGGGAAAACAACAAAAAACTTCCAGGCAGCGGCAGCTGAGTCCGCCGCTACGAGTAAACTCCCGACAGTTTCGCACTTATCCTCCACGGTTTGTCTCACGCCATATTTGTCTCGGAGCGGCTCGGACAGTGAATTAGGAGGAGATTTGGGGACGAGCCATTGCCCGTGGCTAACGCATTGTATAGTTTTTTCCGTTCCTACCTTCGCCGCTGAGAGCAGCTGTCCTTCCTCTACCAGAGCAGAGCAGACACAGCGGGCTCAAGCCCCCGCCCACACACTGACAGACAGCCGCTCCGGCCAATTAGAGAACTCGGGAGGAGGGCCAGACAGAGAGGGAGAGATGTGCTGCCTTCAGGAGCGGACAGAAATACCACTATTCTGTCTTCAGCCAACCAAAAACCGAATAAAATGTCACAGACTCTCACACCTCCCGGTAAAATACAAACTGGGAATGTCTGGATGCAGTCTGACACACGAGTCAGGGTGAGTTTAGGCTTCATGGGGGAAAATGCCGACAACATAAAAATACCGGTTGTATAATGCAAAAGTGAGATGTCAGCTTGTGATAAGTTCATATATACATACATTTATACAAATCCTGTTCTTATATATGTTTTATTTCTTGCTAGTGGCTCAAGTGTTCATGGTCTCTACGAGTTACTGTCTTTAAATGTGTACATTGTATTTCATTTATGCAGGTGGCCTTGTTTCAGTCTGCTTGTTGTGGTGCTGTCTGGTGTCAGTGGTTAATATTCATGAAGGCCCTTGCATATATTATCTACAGAATGCATTAACTGACTATCGTGCTGCCTGACTATTTATAAATGTTGCAATTTATAGCTGAGAGTGCTGCACCTGCTTTTAGCCTTTATAGTTTAGTCTGCTGTCTTAGCTTTAAGCACAAATATACTAAAGCACTCAACTGATGTATTGTTTGTATTGTGCAGAATAAGTGATGCCACTAGATTTCAAAATAAATGTTATCTCTCACCAAAAGCACCTGAATGTGCACTGACATACATATTCACAACCAGGACATAGATATGTACGAGGAGGACTTGAAGGCAGCAACAGAGAAGGGATGGGACAGGGGTTATGGGTTTGTGTGTGTGTGTGTGTGTGTGTCTGGGTTACAGGGGGGTGGGTGCACATGGGTGGGTTTGTAGGGTGGGGAGGGGGGGCTGACCTGACTCAGAAAGCTAGCAGACGGCCGGGTCGTGGTTGACAATGGCTGTGGGAGAGCAGAGGAAGGGGAGAGGGAGCAGGGGGGGAGGCAGGGCCGGGACTGGTCGGTCTGGTGTGTTATTTGGGGAGGGTGGAGAGAACGCTTCGAGTTTCACTCCCTTGTTACGGCGGGCTGCAACCAATGGAGACGGCTCTTTGAAGGAGCTAACCTTGAGGTGACCCCCCGCGCCAGTCTTGTGGTTCAGGGGCACATGTGCAGCAGTGAAGCATTCCCCCTCCACCCCCCCATCCACCCCAGCACATCCCCTCTGAATCTAACCAACAGTGCAACCCTCCCACCCAACACACACATACACACAAACACACTCTAGCGCAGGACCGTCTGCAGTCTATAAATAAACTAGGCTGTTTAAATGTGAGAGAAGCTCTGAATGCCACTCCAGACCAGTAGGTTCCCAAACTGTGGTCTAGGGAGCAAAAGAGATCACTGAGGAGCTTTCCGGTGGTCCTCCAACAAAGCAGGTATGGTTTGATTTTTGCTGCATGTGTGCACAAAGGCACAAAAACACACAGGAATGACTCCTCCGATCAGAGGCCCGCTCTCTCTTTTGCAGCCGACTTCTGCAGCAAATCGTAAAAGTAACATTTTTGCCCAATCCATGGGAGAAAATCTCATCATATATATACTGAAAACTGTTTGCATGCTCTGGGGGGGAGATGCCATTTCAAATCTGAAAACACCAGTAACCAAAAGCAATGAAATGGCCCTCTGTGAGGGAAAAAAAGTAAATGGGAAAAGCAAAGACCTCCAACAGATGTTGTGCATTAAGTGCCGCATCACTAGCCAAGTTCTATATCTAATCATGCAAAAATATTTTCCTTGACGGCTTCCAATGAATTCCACACTCCTCCATGAGCAAAGTGACACTTTTGGATGGGGAGAAAAAATAGACGCGTGACCCTGTCACAATTTACAAACGCCTGGCAGCTGTCATAATTTTATTGAAGCAACAAATCGAGGCGCTGCTGTCTTGTCAGCTAAAGCCTCAATATCAATCGAGACACTGAGGAGAGTTCTTTTCTGCGCTGATGTGAGGTCATTCTCATGTCCTCACACACACACACACACACACACATATATAAAGACACTCCAGACATGCACGCACAACCCAGACAAGCTCTCATACAGACAGACTCAGACACACATCGATTCTCGCTCTTGCAACCCACCTCCATCCACTCACAAACACCCCTCCACCAAACAACACTCACTCACACACTTAGACACACACACACAGTCTGTCTGGAGCGTCAATTTAGTCCCCCGGGGAGCACGCAGGGTGACACCACTAACAGGCCAGACCAGACTAGACAGCCAGCAGACAGATAAATACTAGGCACGGCTGAATACCAAATGCACTCTAGTCTACCAGCTACCCGACCATCCCCCCTGACTGCAGTCTGCACACACACACATACACACGCTCACACACACACATACACACACTGCACGCATAGCCTCTCTGTGTGTCTCTCTCGGGAAACGTCTGTCTCATTGTGTATTTGAGGAATACTAACTTTAGGTTGATAGGTTTATCACACTCGGCACGTGTGCATGTGTCTATTTTGGGAACTTTGCATGGGGCTTACACAGCACTTTCATTCTTATTCAGGAGTTCACCGTATGTTCCTGTTTCTGTTGTTCTGTGACCGTTAGAATCAAAGCATGACGAGTTCATGTTGCTCCTAAAAGAAGAAAAACAGGTGTTTTTTAATATTAAAGACAGGCAGGAAAGGAAACACCACCACCATGTGTCTGCACACAACAAACACTGCTGATGACATTAACACTCAGGCTTCATTTGAAACCGTATGCGCATGTGTGTGTGTGCATGTGTGTGTTCAGACGTACAGTATATTTGAAGATGAAGTTAAAGAGGAGGCATCATGCCAGTGTTTTCACCACATGCAGCAGACAGATGACTGAAAAGATCAAAAAAGAACAGCTTCACTCGAGTATTCTCTTATCAGCCACAGATGCTTGGAAGTTTAGACGTCTGTGATGAGACCCTGAACGCATTAGGGTGTGATCGGGCTGACGCTGACAAAAAGCAGCACTGTAAAGGCCTCAGAGGAAGATAGGTCCATCCCTCCCCTCTCTAAAAAAACCCCCAGCGATATCCAGAGCAACTTCTCCATCCGAGCTTATGCTGGCAGAGACACTACTTCATAGCGCCATCTTGTGGCTCAGCTGTGAAAAGGTCTGTTTTATGCATCATCCCAAACAAGGACTGGAAAAACTGTTCCACTTCTCTGGTGTCTGCTTCAGTTCTCCTTGAGTCTCTTCTCAGTCGCTCCATTACTTCTGAAACCAAAGCCGTCTCCCGGGCACGGGTTTAAGCTTTGAATCAATTACGACTTGCCTTCATCAGAAAGCACAGGGGAACACGGAGGACGCAAAGAAAATAAAAGAGTTCCTAGTGCTTATTTTATAGAGATGTGCTCTGTTCTTGTCCACAGACTGCAAGACTGAGAGAGTTTTCACACTGAACACAGGTCTGATGTGAATCATAGAGTCTGAAGAGGGAAACAGACAAAAAAAATGCTAAATATAGCAGTTTTTTGTATGGAGAGGACATTTACATGGATCAGACCAGGTACTTTTGTGTTTTTGGTTTGAGGCTGTTTCATGGTTTGGGCAGCTTTCAGCTATCTTATATAATGTCGGGCAGTTTAACTTACAGCAATGCATCATATTCTATAAAAGCATCATATTGCTGTAGCATCACTGTCCGGTGAGAACTAAAAAGTCAACTTTTCATGAAAATAGTGTTTTCAGCTCAGTAACAATTAATTTTCCACTTAATATTTAAGGTTCATACACAATAAATAACTGAAGTGATTGATAAAGATTGTTATTTATGAATTTCAGGGCACGCCCTTTCCTCTGCATGGTTTTACCTCAATAGGACATATTTTGTTGTTGTTCATTAAAGTATATTAAGGTTTTTATGGCATGCTGAGATTTCTGCTTGGTATTCAACTTCTTCTGATTGCATTCCAAGATACTAATAAATAAATAATACCACTTCAGTAAGATGAAAAGTGTGTGATGATAATTTGATGGTTTATGTTGCTTACTAAAGTAGAATTAAAATAGGGATGCATCCATTGTTTGATGAACTGTCTTTTCTAAATGAAACTGTTGTTTCATTTAGTCCTGATACAAAATAAGGTACAGTTACTGTACATTCGGTGCTATGCAGGAAGGGTCTAAAACACAGGAGGAGGGGGGTGACAACTCAAAATATGTATTGCACCTTCCTTGTTAAGTAGATATTTACAGTGTGTGTCATGTTAGCAGTGTGTTAATCAGACATCTTGATTAAGCACATTAAGTCATTATAGCTATGAGTTTGGAACTCTTGATAAGAATAAAGATAATGTTACTCAGCATGCTTTAGGGAGATCAGCTACGATAAAACTACATTTTATTTGAAACTGTCAATCAAGCCACATGAACTTATCCAGCAGCCTACATCCACCACAACAATGATTAACACTGTGCTCAATATAACAATTCATAAGAACTGAAATGCATTTGATATGAATGTTTGATGGTTCTTCAGCATACCAATTTTTAGATTCTCTAAAGGTTCTGCAAAAGTAAAGTTACTGTGATTGTACTAAGAGTTTTGCATACGTCCTGGAAAGGTGATGCAAGGATTATACTTTGGTCCCCTAAAGCTCCTGTAATATTATTGATGGTCTTCAAAATGTTCTGGGAATATGATGGCAGGACCGAAATAGAACGCAAAGACAAAATTCCTCAACTGGTCAAGGTTCTTGTAATGTTACTAAAGGTCCTGCATGCATTATGGGAACACGGTGTAGAGACCTAGAAGGTACGTCATACAGTAATGGTCCCCTAAATGTTGCCAGAATGTCCTGAGTGTGCCTTCAAAGTCAACCAAATAATGTTCCCCTAGCATTTCAAGAATTCTACATCATGACCAACTGGTAACGATCTGGGGATGTTGCACTTTTATGCCAGCAGGGACATTCTTAGAACATTCTGGGAAAATATCATTTAGACCTCAGATGTCTGTAAATGGGAGACTCGTGGGTAACCATAGAACCCATTTCCCTTCAGATATCTTGAGTTCAGATATATTGAGTTCAAAGGATCCCTTTGAACATGTCCATACCAAAATTTAGCCTAACCTTAGAGAGTTATTTAGCCCTGTTCCCAACAAGCAAGCATGACATGGTTTGTACCAATGGATGCCTGAGGTCTTCTATGGTATTGTCTTTCAGAAGCCGAATACAGCCTCAGAAAGACAGCAATGTCAGCCGCAGGCGCACTGTGAGAGGTTAAAGGGGCACACCACTGATCTTCCCCATCCAGTTCAGTTTACTCATCACGAGGAGTCCTAGTCAGCATGGGAAAACAGTTATATGATGTCTTCTGTGGCTACTATGTCTTCTGTGGCTGTTTTTCTGATGATGTTCAGACACTACTGAGTTGCATTATGGGCAATATAGGATCCAGAGTTTTTGGAAGTGGTCCACACTAAACTAAAGTCTGGATATCTGCTAATTTGTTTTTGCCCATTCTTCTATTGATCGTTGGTGATCAACTTTACCTAAAGTGCTGTCCACAAAGGATGCTTTTACACTACACCTGTTCAGTTGAACTCTGGTATGGATACCCATCAGGTAAAAGTGAAAGGAACCAAACCAAAGGTATGCTGACCTTGGTACTTTTTCCTGTCAGTCATTATTTATGGCGTTCGAGGCCCACTGATGATGCTCACAATCAGTTATTTCTTGTCGAGCTCTCCTTGTGAATGTAAAAAGAGGAACATGAGCGGTGAAGTGCTGCATGACCTGCTATCAGTCACGGCAATTTGATTTCCCCAGTGAGTCCATGTAGCAACAATGATGACGCAGGATGACATCACCAAAACTGTCTAATGAATGAGTTACTTCATGTTTACTCCGCTTGATTAATTTAATAAGCCAGTGTGAACATGAACCAGACCGGAACAAAAAGGCAGCAATGTGTAATGTTTCCCCCTCAGTCTGGACCAAATTAATCGGAGTGAAAGGGAACCAAATAAAGAAGAACTTGACAGAGCCCTGACCTCAAACCCCATGATCCAACACCTCTGGAATGAACTGGAACGTCAACTGCAAGCCTTGTCACCCCACATCAGTGCCACTCCTCACTAATGCTTTTGTGGCTGAATGGGAGAAGATGAAAACATCACATGGAGGCGCAAGGACATTGGAAATCAGCATTGATATAATGAGTAACTCCTGCACACTCACTCCAAAACACAAAATAATGTTCCTCTTTCGTCCCCATGGTGTCTGCCTGTTTCACAGTCTTACTTGGTTACTGCATATTTAACGAAGATGGCTATATTGGCCAATGGGGAGGTTTTTTTTTAAAGGTGGAGTGGGTGTAGGAAAGAAAATATATCTGCTTCTTTACTACTCAGGCCCGTCACCAGTGCTCTGTCCTTCTGTTTTACAAAAACACTACTAACTTGTGCATCATAGCTGAGAGTGAACTTTTAACGTTCATGGCAGAGACTGAGATCTTCCATTGAATGGGAGCAAATCCCTGCAGCCAGGCCCTCCCCGAGGAATGAGGTGCTCAGCAATCACACATGGCTTTAAAGTCTTACAGACCATTTAGTTTACCAAGGTTTAAGACAAAGGGAGATAAGATTAGCACAAAGTGACACATTACAAATGTTTCACCAGGCACAAGAAATGACCTGCAGCACTGTAAATCTACCCAATGCACTTAAGCCAGTATATGAACCCGTGGAGCTGCAGCCTCTATCATGGGACGTGTGATGAAAGTACTTGGGCATGACGATGATCCATTTTGACGCTGGCATAACATTTTCAGTCAGACTAATAACTTGAAACACCCCGTGACTTCTGTGTGGAGTCAGTATTACTGAATGCCATTCCAAATGTCAGAACAAAAGATGGATATGACTCAGCCTTAATACCAAGGCTGAATGGGATTCATGAATTAACCGCAATGCATCTCACCAGCTGACATAGCTGGAGAGCAAGAGAGAGAGAGAGAGAGAGAGAAAGTGCGCGAGCGAGCGAGTGAAAGTGTGTGTTTGCTTAGGCATCGACTGGAGCTCGCTGTCTTCAGCGGAGCGCCAAGTAACGGAAAGGCCACTCCAGACAGTCAGATTGCAGAGTAGAGAGTTGCATTCAATAAAAGCGTCTGGCATGCCACATCATATTTGTTGCTTCCTGCCCTTGTCTGGCTGCAGTGCCATGTCATATCCTGTCCGCACAGGTGCTCCAGCTGTCTGGTTTCCCACCCCTGTCATTTCTACACACATACACACATATAGGCACATGCACATATACTTTGCTTCCACCCCTGTCATTTGAAAAACCACCCCCTCCCTACCTCTCTGACTGCCGCAGGCACCACTGCAATGACACCACAGTGCTCGCTGAAAAAGTTGTGTGTGTGTCGGAGACAGAGAGAGAAAGAGAAAGAGAAAAGACGATGACAGACAGATGGATAGACAGTGTGTGTGTCTAAGTTTGGGTTTGAATGAGAGAAAGACAGATTGAATACGACAGATCAAGAAAGAGATAGACAGAGCCTGAGGTGAAGGATACTTGACTGAGCGAATGAATAAATGACGACAAGAGAAGAAGAAAACGGGAGAGGAGAGCTGAGAGGAAGAGAAGAGAAGAGAAGAGAAGAGAAGAGAAGAGAAGAGAAGAGAAGAGAAGAGAAGAGAAGAGATGGAGTGAAAGCAAAAGCAGTGAGTTGGGGAGAGAGACCCAGAGACACAGACAGAGAGAAAGAGTAGATAATCAGCAGGTATTGAGCTCTTTTCACCCCTGCGGTAGGGCCCTGCTGAGCATTGTAATGGGCTGTCTGCCCAGCTGGGCCGATGAGCTCATGTCTGGCTTTAATGCCAATCTCCTGAACTGGCACACGGCTCGGCGGGGCGAGCGTAGACGCAACGCCGCAACACTGCCGCTCCATCGCCACCAGAGGAGGGACGGGCTTAGAGAGGAAGAGAAAGATGAGGGGAACAGAGGAAGAAAAAGTGATGGAGAGAGTCGTGGGGGGGGCGGAGTTGTGTTTGCGTGGGTGGGGGCATGCATCCCATCAGCCATTTCCGTCACAACACTGATGAGAGCCGCGAAACCAGACGGCAATAATCACATAGGCAGTGAGACAGACAGCGGCTATAAATGTGTGTGTGTGTAAAAGTGAGAGACGGAGAGATAGAATGAGGGAGAGCAAGAGAGAGAGAGTGTGTGTGTGTTGTTTTATGCAGTCATAAACAGCAGTGATTACAGAGTGTGGACGGTGCAGGTTACAGCCTCCTGCTGTCAAGAGTCCATACATATAGTTACAGGCGCACATACACACAGACACACTGAAACACACCTATTACTCAAACATGAAATCAAATGATGTATGCATACTATAAATACCAGAATGCATAAGCATATATGCACACCTGTGCAAGCATACACAGATACACATAGAGGTCGACTCATGGTGGATTTTTAAAGGCTGATTCAATCACCATAGTTTACAGCTGGACACAGCTGATAGTGGATTAATCTTGGGGTGGAAGGGCCAGTCACAGTGCGAGTCTGATAAAGATAATACTTTTAGTCAATGCTACAAAGGACCCATGTTTTTCAGGGCATGGTCACTTCACAATCACTGACAACATTTAAAAAGCACCACCTCAGAGTCTTCTACAGTCAGAGCTCAACACGAAACCCACAGTTCAATTAACAACCGAGGTCTTACCTTGACAAGAAACTATTCTTTGGTATCTCAGGAAGGAAATAAAAAGACTCAAAGCAACCATTGGCCAACAGTGACACATTTTTGCATCGGAAGCAAAACTTTGTGATTCTTCAACAAAAGTCCCTGTAGTCTGACTAGTGTGCTGCTGTTGGCTCCGGGGAGTGTCCAGCCTGGAAACCAGATGGTTTCATAGTAGGTCCATGGAGAAATTAAGCTAGAGGATGGAGTTGGAACTAACTAATCGACCATCACTCACAGGATAAACTGGGTCTCTTTCACTGGTGAGTAAAGTGCCGTTTTTTTGGTTTAAAATGGTGGAATAGATATTCCCTGAGTTGGCTTGTGGGTGGTGCAGAAGCATGTTTGCTTACAGGCACCAATCACTAATACATTACATCTCAGTGTGACTAGTGGAAGCTGTGCAGCCACTTGCCACTATCAGAACCACTTTGGTCCAATATCGATGGCCAAACCATTCAACTGGTTGACCTCCAACACACAGTTTCCTTTTTTTGTCATATGCTTCTTTCACATGGGGCAGCTGTGGCTCAGGTGGTACAGTTGTTGAAGTAGTAATCAGAAGGTCCTGGTTACCGTTCAGTTGAAGTGGCCTTGGGCAGGATACTAAACTCCAAATTGCAGTGTACAGGGGAGCTTCGTATTATGTTAGTATGGAAGTGCTATATCACTCCTGATGAGCAGTTGGCACCTTGCATGGCAGCCTGTGCAGTCAGTGTGTGAATGGCTGAATTTGAGCTGCAAAGGCTCTTGGTCAGTAGTCAAAGTAGAAAAACGCTGTAAAACTACAAATACATTTACTGTTTTTAATTTTTCTGTAAAACATACAGACACATTTTTGATATTATTACAATAAAAGTGCTTGCCTTTATTCAAAGTGATGGCTGTTCTTACTGCAGGCATTTCACAGCAAGTATTATACGTTGCTCTCTTATCCCCGGGTTTTTGCTGCTCAGACAGAGATCTGTACAGATTGTGTAAACCATGGCCTCACAATACAACAATGTTGAATTCAATCTGCATCTAAAACAGAGAAAATACAGAAGAAGGAGAAGGAAGTTGTGTATCCCCCTTTAGCACCGCTTAAAAGTCAGTGTTGAGGGCTTGCTGCAGAGTTATGAGTAGCAAACTGACTAGACAAGTGATGGAATACATTAATTCTTCACCTTTGCTTTCTCTTCCAAAAACGTTTGGTAAAATATTGGTTGATTGCGCTGTCTTCTTTTAGTGGTGTTGCCATTTTGTGAGTCCAGCGTTAAAGGTCCAGAGTGTCAGATTTAGAGAGTTCTATTGACAGAATATGGCATAAATGGAATATAATATTCATAAGTATGTTTTCATTAGAGCCAGTCCTCTTCCATGGAGTCCACCATGTTGACCTGTCATGTTTCTACAGTAGCCCAGAAAGTACAAACTAAACATTGACTTGACTTGACATTGACTTGTGTGTTTTTCCCCCAACACATTTCACAGCCAATGCAGTTTTGTATTCACACTAAGAAGGTTGAGGGGGTTACAACCAGCAACTGCACCATGAGATGGCACTAAATCCTACGCCTCCTTTGATATTACATGTAGGTATGATGATAAAAACTATTGCAGCATACAAAAAACTGGAATCATTACGTATTTTTGTTTGCAAAACAATTCTCATTTGCTGTAAAGTTAACATTCAACCTAACAAGGTGATCCAAATCCAGCAATTCACCGTCTTGGCTTACATTAGAACAAATCCCTATCACCATAACTGCTTCAAACCCAGAGGGTGACCAAATCTATAAAAAAAAAGGAAGTAAAACACACAGTGTTTAGTTTTCTTCTCACACAGCCAGCAGTCACATTGATATATTGTTGTCTGTCACGTTTATCAGTCTGCGATCTTCCTGTTCACCTTTATCCCTGTGACTCCCATATGCTCTCTTACCCATCACCTACACACAAACAGTATACACTTTTATGCTTTTGTATGATGACATTTCTTTTATTTTAATTATTTTCAGCTTTTCTTACTCAAAGCTTTGTGGGCGATGCACTGGAGTGTGTTTTCCAGCACTGCAGTGACACCCAAAAACAAAGTAATTAGCTGCGTTCAGCTTTTAGTTTTCATGCCATTAGAGCTGTTGACACACTGCCTGATTCTGAAGTAATTTGGATGACTAATTTAACTTTGATTGAAAGAAGTAATTAGAATAATTTTTTCTTTTGTTTTTGTTGAGTGGAATAGGGTGCAGCCAAATTCTTCCATGATTGTTAAGTGAAGTTCAGATTCACCAAATAATTAATTGTAATCTATGCCCTGCTCGTTTGTTTATCATTTCCATGTCAAGAAATTTTTAGACCTGAGCAGCTGTCAACAAGACTGTGAAACTTGTTGAATTCTCAAAAAACACCTGTTCAGAACATTCCATAGGTAAACATTTTCAATTCTAAAAGGTGATAATGTCAGTGGTTATGAAACAGCCATCCTTGAAAGGCTCAGTCCTTCACAAATAAGGGTGAGGGGCGGTGAGCAGTGCAATAGTCCAACTGCACCTTGCAAACGCAAATACACGAGTGGCAAGGCCCAAGAACAACAATGAATGTTCATGACCGTCGACCCATCAGGCAGCACTGCACTAAACCGACATGGTTGAATAAAGGATATTACTACAGACTCAGGAACACTTGTAAATGGTAAATGGACTGTACTTATATGGCACCTTTTTTAGTCTTTTGACCATTCAAAGCACTTTTACAGTATCTCATTCACACACATTCATACACTGATGGCATTGGCTGCCATGCAAGGCGTCAACTGCTCATCAGTGTTGGGAGCTAACCATTCATATGCATTCACACTCAATGGCACTGTCTTCGGGAGCAATTTGGGGGTTCAGTATCATCAACAGTATCAACATGCAGGGGATTGAAACGCCGATCATCTGATTAGTGGACGACCTGCTCCACCTCCCAGCCACAGCCGGAGGTGCTGTAAACACAATTCATCTCTGCATCTACAAATACAAGTTGACTCTACCCAGAGAAAGTCAGATATTAACAACATCCAGAGACACTGCCAACTTCTCTGGATCCAAGCTCATATGAGATGCACCGCCGGAAGGTGGACGATGAGACCACATTTCAAAATGTTTTTGGACATCCTGGACGTCATGTCCTCAGGGATATATTTATGTTTACATCCCAACTTCTATGGAATCGAGGTTGTATATCATCTCTTACATACATTTGAGAATTTCCAAACATACTCTTCCGACTGTGAAGGCAGCAGGTTTGCAACAGATGGATGCTCGTATGAACAAGTTGCAGCCATCCAAACACTCCAAGCACTCATCCTCTCTGCCCGCCTGACCACGGCGCACAAAATGCTATAGCTCCCATATTGAGGAATATAATGAAAACATTACATTAGGTGAGAGATGCTGCGCTCGGAGCAAGGGCTGACAGATGGATGGTGGTGGGAACATGTTGCAGCACCCCAGACCTGCTACAACCCTGGCAGAACTTAGCAACATGCAGGTTAGCACGACCGGAGAGCTAATGCTGCCTACACTAACACAGCTGCTTCCAGTGGACCCCTGCCTGCACTTCCTGGGTTTTCCATGTACAGGTTATCATAGCGCATGGCTTTCTTAGCTCCCAGGTTGACTCACTCCCACTGTACAGCTCGTAAGCAGCGCAGCCTGTGACAGCTTGTACCAGCCAAGCCAGTGTTCCCCACTGTCTGCCTCGCTGCCATCCTATAGCTCTGTAGCAAGACCAGGGAGTTAACAGCTTGTACCAGGCCAGCGAGCGTCCCTGCTCACAGCTTGCATTGCTAGCGGAGCTCCCCTCCAGCTTCCTTTTACAGTAGTAGTAAGCAGGACTACAGGGAGTCAACAGATCACCCCACAACAGCTTGTAACCGCAGCGTTCACTGCTGAGGTGCTAAAACCAAAGGCAAGGCTGCACAACAACATTAACACTGTATCAGTCAGCAGCGGTATCATTTGTGGTGGATAAAATGTCTGACAGGGTGAAATTAACAGCAGAAATCGTGATTATTTGATCCACATCTCCATATGTGAGGATTACTGACAGATGCTGCCATGCCTGGCCATAACCTGGAGACTCTGTACCGTCTGATTCACAGCAGAAATATGCAGATATGTTGAATATTTTAAAAATTTACCATATTTATTTATTTATTTTTGGCTAAACCCTTTAGTGGTGATTGGGCATGAAAGAAATATAAGCAACACCTAAATATTTGAATCTTTTATGCCAAGAACATTCTTGCTCTATAAACACCGGCTGTGTTTAACATTATGTTAAATCACCCACACACATTGTTCTTTATGTTAGCCCAGATACTGGCAGTCTTTAGGCATGTTGTTGAAGGTTGATGGCTGGACCTATCTGGATATGCCACTCTCCAGTCCACTCCCCACCTTCAATGTACAGAAAAGAAGCAATCCCACTACATTTGTTCCCTGCATTGACGTGCCAGGGAGTGTACCCTGACCACTTCTTCTGCTGTGAAACGTAAAGCTGCCTGGATCAGGTTTTCTAGCAACATAGTGAGGAAATGACAACAGATTTCAACATTTGCTGCCAGAATATCTGATCTTGTGATTGTCTATGACATCTGTTTGTAGCCACTAAAGCATGATTAACATTCGGTATGGTTACATTTGGTCACTCAGCACCAAGGTTAGGGAAAGATGGTGGTCTTGGTTTCATATAGAAAAAGTCTCCAGTGACTTTAAACATAAAATGGATAAAATGTGTTTAGTTTCAAAGCAGTGCATTACTTTGCTTCTGTGTTGGTCTTCCTGTCTGCTTCTCCAAGCTGGGCGCTTACCGACTGCAATTGATTGTAGGTAACACACTACTTCAAAAAAATCTAACTAAACCTTTCAATCTTATGAATGTTAAATGTTTTTCAGCTTTGGTTGATGGTACTTCAGTCTGAATTCATGCTTAAAGATCAAAATCAAGAGTTTAGTCCACACAACGTCTTATTCCTCTGGTTTTCTGCCCTGAAGAATTCTCTGTTCTTGTCGGTGGCACATGCTTATGCTCATGTTAAACATATCTGATCTCTGAGCAGGAACAAAAGAGTGATACAAACCAGACGGTTAGTAACACAGAGCTGCAGATATTTGGCAGTGGTCTGGAAAATGATTTGAGCGCTCATTTAGTCAAAGTTCCCTCATTCTGTGTGTGTGTATGTGAATGTGTGTGTGTGTTCTTGTTGTCTGCCCAGTGACACCCAGTGAGAGGCTGCTTCCTCAGAGAATGATTGGTTTGTTGGCGAGACAGTCTGTCTGTGCAGGTGGGAGAACTGCCCATGTCATCATTTCATTTTCTGTCTGCTTTCACGACCATCCAATTCCTGTCATTCACTATTTTCCAAGTAGCTAATCAAGCTCTCCCCTCTGTCACCTCCATGTTTCATGTTCGAGCTTTTACTTGTTTCACTGAGATGCAAGCCTCCCTTTTTTCACTCTGCTTTCAACAGAACATTTTTAGGATTTAGATGTGAAACACTTAAAGATGAAGATGTTAAATGAAACTCCAAATTGACCAATTTGCAACCAAAATACAGAAATAAAGCTGTCACGTTTATTCTGTCACACTCAACTTAACTAATGGAAGTTCTTAACTCTTAACTACAAGAAGTAAGGCCAATGTGTAATGTGTAAAACTACACAGTGGCTCAAGACATACAATGAATATTTTTTTGCATACTGTACTCTCTGACTGTGCATTAATCTGGACATGTGGCTGCTGAAAAAAAGCACAAATCCTTTTTTAATTAAGCAATAACAGTTGCTTAATTAAAAAAAAGTGGAGTGTTAAACTGAGAAATACTGGCACTGCTGTGATGACCTCTGGCACCCAGCTGTCCGATACTGTCTGACCTCCTGTACACACTTTTCTAAAAACGTTCAAGTTCAAACAGTTCCGACTCCGATAGCACTGCGTGTCCAACAAAAGTCCAAGTTTAGCAGTTTTTTAAAGAGCCAATCCTCTGCTTCTGTTTGTTTCTCCTTTTCTGTTAGATTTAATACTCAGTGGTTATTACAGGGATGAGAAAAATCGAAATTCACTTGTTCATCTATTTTGTCTCAGGCAGTGACCTAAAACGGCCAATTTGGTTTGTTGTAGTAATCTAGAATATGTGGAAAGAGTGGAAGGACATATATTTCAGACAAAATGGTTTCCGGATTCTGCTAAAAGAACTAATCCCTCTTAAAGGCCCAGTATAGGGCTGTGTGATATGATACTGTGAACCATGCGATCGAAAAAATGTGTACGATTTCATGTTATGCTCTATCATTTATTTTGTTGTGTCACAAACCACACTTTTCATCATTTATCACTTGGACAACGCTTTGCATTGAACGGTATGGATGCAGGTGGGAAATTTGCATATGCAAACCAGAGTGAACGTGATACAGAACCAGGTTATGCTGACCAACCAGGACAAAACAAGGGGCTCGTACCTAAGAAAGGGGCTACTTCTGTCATATAACTTTCATTTGGTTTCGGTATGAATAGCTCGTCATGGACCGCCAAATCATGCCACCTACAGTTGTGTCATGGAGAGAGTCTACAGACGAGAGCCACATAGGTACAGTCAAGTCAACAAACCCAAGACTCAGACTTTACAAGAGGCTTTAACCTGCAGCACATCGCATGGCAAAGAATGAAAAAGATGGAAGGAGCTAATGGCTGCCATTGCAACTTGCAACAGTACATCTGTAAAGACTGCTGTACGTAGAAACAGACCTTTCCATATCACTTTACATCAACTATTGAAGATATGATGTACTTTACTGTCCCTGAGGAGAGATTTGTCTTGGACAATAGTGCACCATATTAAACTTAAATACAAACGTAGCCAACAAAACAGCACAGAGGAATAAGACAAGATATTGTTATTGTAATTTTGGTCATTTCGCCCAGTGTGTAAGATTTATGGGGCTTTACAAAATATGGCAGGAATGAAATATAATTTGAAAGTATGATTTCATTATTCGTTACCTCAGAATGAGACTTTTATGCTGCAACTCCTCCTCCACAGACTCTGCCATGTTGAGCCACCATGTTTCTACAGTAGCTCAGAATGGACAAACTAAACACTCTGGCTCTGCATAGGGCCTTGAAGGAGAGGGGGTTGCAATCAGCCGTGGAGGCAGCTGCAGTATAGTGAATGGCAAAAGGCATGAGCGTAATCAGCAGACTGTGACAGTGTCAGGTTATAATGACGCTGTACGCCTGCATGCATATGATTGGACCTTCCTAGCGACACTGCGAATGAGCAATCATCATAGGTGTGTATTGCACATCAAATTCTCAAAACATAGTTTCACAAGGCCATGTCACTGCCCTGCCCTCACTGTTTCTAACATCCTCAACTTCAGATATTCCCATCAGTATAAAAGTGGCTTTACAGTGTATTTGCAAACCCTCTGCTAAGTACACACTGAGTGTTTAACATACTGCTGTGTTTACTTCAATATCTAACCCCAAAGAAATAAGGACCAAATAAAGTTTCAGTTGTTTCTGTTTCATTTTGCTATGTTGATCAGCCACTCCATCTCTCTCTTTGTTTCTGTCAATCACTCACAGTCAGCTGGCCTTAGCTGCAGTGACTGTATCATTTGTCACATTCATGGGATGTTTGTAACAAATAAACACAAGGTGCAAAAACAGCAGCAGTCCAATTTGCACAAATATAGCATAGCCAAAATTCAATCCAAGTGAAACCACTCAGGAAGTATTATACTGCAACCACAGACATCTTTTCTCCAATCACAATGGCTGTTTGGATACCATATAATATATCTTAGAAGCCTTGTAAGTCTGCTTGCCCAAATCATTGCAGGTAGCCACAGGAACTAAACCCAGAAACTTAGTCCTTGTTGTGTATTCTTTTTTTTTCTTAATACATCTGACCATGAAAATTAGGCAAATTAGTCCAGGATCAAATTTAAAAAAAAAAATATTATTAGAGACACAATTTGGACACTTGAGGAAACAAGATGACACTGAGCCTTTGTGTTTGCTTTCATTTGCTGGTGTGGCGCTCTTTTGACTGGATGCAAAGGACATGTGCAGTAATTCTCAAGCTCTTCCTCTATCTCATCACATGTTCCAAATGTAATGTTAATAACCTTTATGGGCAAGAAATGTCAGCCCCCTCAGTCTGTTTTCATTTGACCAATATATGTTCATCACTGCAAACTTCCTCTCAATAGTTCCTAGGCCATTCAAAAGTAGTACCCATAAGCAGAAACTTTTTTGGGAACAGGAACTAGGGCAGAGGGACTAAATTTATACCCTGATTCCGACGGTCAAAGTGAGGTTTATCACCTCCTAAAAAGGTTCCCGTGTTCCTAGAAAAGTTCCTACCGTGAAAGCTTGAAAACTTCTTGTTCTCTCTCAATTTTGTTCACTACGCAGACTTAACCATTAGTGTGAAAAGTCCAACCTGGGTTAGTAAAACATGGAAGACCATTTGGGCAATCAATCATGACAGGATTGTTTTTGAGTCTTCCAAGTATTTTTTTTTTTATCTCAGCTTCTCCTCCTCACTCTCCATCATCATCTTCATCTCTCATTTATCTCTCTCTCGCTCTTTTTCTCTCTCTCAGCAGGAATGCTCTGCCCAGTCACAGTCCAAGAACAGCTCCTTGTCCCTCCACAGCACAAGGAAAACAACCTTCCAGGCACACACACACTCATTAACAAATAAACTCATGCTGGTAAAGTGAAAAGCATACAGGCTTACACTCTCTCTCTCTCTCTCTCTCTCTCTCTCTCTCTCACACACACACACACAGACTCCAAACATGAGCATTGAGTGGCCACATTAATTACATGAGCAGTGGGGGTTCCCCTCCCTGCCATGTCCACTGTGGGCCCTGAGATATTTAATAAACCTGTCACCGCCAGGACTCCCTACCTTAACCTAGAGCTAATGAGACACACAACCACAACACACACGCGCACACACACACACATATGGAGTGGAAGTCAGGTCACAGGGGTTTGCCACTTGCAGCTGAACTGGAAGCTGGTGTGATGCCACACTGTCAGTCCATCGTAATAGTCCTAATCTAATCGCTGTGCACTTTGATCCAGTTATATATCCTTTATTTAAGCAGGTAAAAAAAAGACTGTTCCAAGAGAAGCCTGGCCATGACAGCATCATTAAACAGCAACAGTAAACACAAACAAAACTGAAAGATAAAGCAGCTGCACACGCCGCAAATGAATGAAATTCAAGGTCAGGGACAGAAAATAGCTATGACACTCCAAAGAAGACACTAATGACAATTTCAAAACTGAAAGACAGCTCTTACATGATGAGAGTATTGCTTGGCATTCTGTTATGTTTACCACAAGTCACTGTAGATAAAGGCAGTAGCTGAAAACCTAGCTATCCTGTCATATGCTAAATACCATATGCTAATGCAGCGACAATGACATGTTTCAAACATGTCTTTTCTTTTTTTTTTTGGCCTTTTTATGCCTTTTTTTTATTGATAGTACAGCTGAAGATAGACAGGAAGCAGGGGGCAGAGAGAGGGGGAGAGACACGCAGTAAATGGCGTCCGATGCGGGAGTCGAACCGGGTGCAGCGAGGACTGTAGCCTCTACACATGGGGCGGCTGCTTAACCCACTACGCCACCGACCGCCCCCAAACATGTCATTTCTAACACAGTTGAAAAGATTTGAAGAGGTTTTTAAATCTAGCGTATGCAATTTATTCAGCCCTGTATACAGTAAAAGAGCGAAGGCTGCAGTTCAGAGTCTCACTATGGAACATACTGATATTTGTATTAGTTCTGTTTCCTCCGCTGTACCGGACACATCCAGAACTATGAATGCTGTGTACCGTTACACCCCAATTAAGCGATGAAACTTGGTGATAGTTTGAAGACTGAAACACAGCCTGTGTGGGACCCTTGAAGACCCACTGTGTGCTGTGATTAACAAAAAAAACTGTTCTATTTTCAGCCTCGAGCAACGATGCGAGTCAAAGCAGCCTCGGAGAGGACCGCTCTGGAATTTCAAACAGGAGTCGGTGACACTCGATGCTTTGACTCGGGGTGTGCAATGTGCTTTAGCCATCAGTGTGAACCGACACGCGCTGCGTGTGACACAAACACCGTAACCCTCTACACACTCTACGCAAGTCAGTCAGAAAAATCGCAGTCAACCTACATCTGCCACAGTCCAAAGCCCTGTGTGTACAGAGGGCTACTGCCAGCCATGTCAAGCATCCGTGTGCCAGAGAGCGAGAGTGTGTGAGTGTATGGACAGCTACTGTATATGAATGCAAAAGTATGGCCAAGAGTATGGCCAAGAGTATGGCCAAGAGAGAAAGTGTGTGTGTGTGTGTGTGTGTGTGTGTGTGTGTGTGTGTGTGTGTGTATTTTTATCCAGACAAGGTTTTAGAGTGATGATAGGATTAGATTAGGCTGACAGTAGCAACAAGGCCAGCGTATGTCTGAATCCTCAGATCTGGCAATCTGGAGGATTAAGGTAGAACAGACACACACACACACACAAACACACACACTTCACTCATTGTGTCTACAGCTAACACACACAGTAACTATGTGCTCTATATACCCTGTGTACAGCCACACACACTCTTATGTACTCATTACATACAGGCATCAACATGCACACACAAGGCCCTTCTCTTTCTGAAGGAATAGAACACACACACACACACACACACACACACACACACACTCGAAGCTGCCACAAGACACAATAACCTGATGAATTCTGTTTCTCTGTTTTTCTGCAATCTACCCAAATCCCATATCCCCTAACTACCACCTCATGCCTCACACAGCCACACACAAACAAATCAACCAGCCACCTACACACGCACACACACACTCCGATTATGGGTCCTGAGGCCCACCCAGAGGTGGCAGGCACCGTACCACACAGTCAGCCTGTCTCCTAAAATTGTTTTCTCTTCAATCAACCTAGCGGGGCCAGTTTGTCATGCAAATGCGGCCCTGGCTTGCCTCTCTTTGTTGCTTTGACAGATTAGCGAGTATGTGTGTGTTTGTGCGTGTGTTTGTGTAGGTGAGTGCGACGTCCACGGAGCACCGCTTTTCTCCATTTTTCTCCTCTTTTGTTTTTTCTTCTCTTCCAGTAATCCGCAGAGTGTTTGCAGAAATATCTGCTGCATCTCTTGTCTTTATTTGTTCCTATCCATCTATAATACTGTTTGTCACTCTCACTCTGTGTCTCTGTCACTCTCTCATCCTTTCAGCCTCTCAGTGGCTCAGCATCCATTTTTCGTTCATTTGTTTATTTTTCCCCATGATGATGTATTGAATTGTTAAATCTGAAAGATTTACCCATTAAGCAACAGGTGGTTTCAGGTATGTCATATCTGAATAACAGGTAGCATGACTTGACTGTCAATGTAACAATGTATGTAGTTATCAGACTGATGGAACCAGAGAATGAAGGCATGTTGTAGATTTTCATTTAAACTCTTAAATGTATAAAAATGTGGCTTAATAATGATTTTTAAAATCCACTTTAGTTGAAGCAAATCGGAGTTGTTTTATATAAAAAGTTGTTTTATAATAAACAGTGTTGAAATGAATTAGAATGAGTATTGAGCTTAGATTGTTGGGAAGTGATCACATAAGTCAATCTCCTGTGCTGTGCTGTGAGATGACATGACAGGCTTCATTGGATAGTTAGCATTTGTGGCTAACATGACTTTAAATGAAGTGAATGAAATGCAGTAATCACATCCCATCTATAGCCACAGAATCAAATCACGCTCGTGCTTTAACCTTTTTAGCCACAGAAGAAAAAGACTGCACTATTGTTAGTTTCTGTTTGAAGAAGCTAGCTGGATGAGAATTAATAAGAACGTTTAGCTAGACAACAGTACGTTAGCCTGGAAGAGCCACATTGGAAGAATAGTTCCCTGAAGCAGAAAACTCTGTGATAAATATTGATAAGAAACACATTTGTTCAAGAAATAATGATGTAACTATGGCATTAGCAGTCCAACAGACAGTTCAAAAGTTTAAAGGTATTTCTGGAAATAGCTACCCATCAAAACTTCCCAGAAATGTTAAACCCCATTTGACTCTCACATGTGAGGCTCCTACTGAGTTTTTATGTCCATTAGATGGTAGAGTACAAAAGTGCTGGGTGCATTTCTTTATTTTCATCATCAGATGAAAGCATGAAGTATTGCTCACATTAGCACAAGCTAAAGGACAACAACAACATACCCAAAAAGCTCCCAAAACAATCAGTGAAAGACTCTTTCAATTTTTCTGGTCAATGTGTTACATGTCACATTAAGGAACACTATTGATCCATTTCAAACTGGCTGATGGAAACACACCTAATTCACATTTTTTGTGGCATTTCAAAGGTTTGCGTAAAATTAGCTTGACAGTTGGATGAAAACATATCTTTGGTTGCTCTCTTGCTTTCTATTAGTCCCCCCTTTTTTCACTTTTCTTATATATCTGCCCCCCACTTTTCTCTCTCTGTCTTCCTCTCATCTATTTGCCCCCCTTTTCACCCCTCTCCCGTATTTCTTCACTTTTCTATCCCTCTCTTGCACCCCTTTCTTCTCCTCTTTTATCTCTCGTCCCCCTCTTTCTCCACTCAGTCATCTATCTACTTCTCTGTGTCGGAGCATTACTGAGCCGTCAGAGTCAATGGTGTCCCAGTCAGCAGCGCAGGTCAGGTAATGAATCTCTCCCCTCCCCTCTGGAGCCCAGTGACACAGACCTCTTTCATCACCCGGCTCGGTGGGGGCAGGACAGAGTGGGATGGAGATGCAGGTCCAGGTTAGTATGGAGAGACCACCATATAGGGACTTCATCTGCCTGTGATGTGGCACACAGTGAGAGTGGAGCATGACGTGGGCCAGGTCAAAGAGCCAAGCTGAAATGTATACTTCTGGATCTGGAACTATTCAGGGGAGCTCACACATTCAGTATTTAAGTACAGCATTTTAATTTTAATTTTCCAACCCCTAATTAACTAGGAACTTTAATACATCTCAATTTAGGCATGAATATTACAATATACAAAAATCAAGGTAAAACAACCAAAACATATTCAAATGAATAGCAGGAACATTTCGACTGCGTAACTCCAAATATTATTAAACTAATCATATTCTAAAACATGAACAAGGCAATTTGTTTTCGATTACAGGTTGCTGGTTACTACATCCAAATGAGAGTGGAAAAGTCTGATTAAATATTTCTTTGATTTCAGGCCTGAAGGCCTTATTAAAGGCCTGTGGCCGGAATAAAAACTCAAAATGAAATTCTTCTGGTCTTGTCATAGTATGACAGGTCTGATTACAATAAGAATGTCAAGTTTTTTATAGATTGTCAATGCCACAATTAAACCACGTTATCATGGTTTAAGAGAACTTGTGAAGCAGACAACTACAGAGATGACTGCTTAGCTTAATCCGCTTAGTGGTCAGCTCATGTTGCATAAAAACATGAATCCAACTCAGATTTAGTGATTTAATGTTTATGACATGGAGACACAAGACAAGACTAGCAAAAAGCTAATGCAGCATGTAAGCAGCACTGAAGTTCATAGATAGTTCACCACAAAGGTGAGTGAGTGCAGCATTTCAACGACACCGATGGCTCCTAAAAGCTAATGAGGGGCCAGTAGATGAGCTGGGACATAAAGGGAATACATAAATCAATGGCTTAATGAATCATTGAATCCATGTATGCTGTACACTGTGGTCCACAAGGTCCTACAAATATTTTTGTATTATATTTAATGTGATGTTGGGCTGGGAGATCACACAGTGAAAGATCAGTTTTAAATTAACACCAGTGGACTATTAGAGAGAAGCACTGTGATTCGATGGGATGGATAGAAAGAATCAAGTGTTCAGCAATTTGTGATGACCTGGCTGGACCTTGTTGTTGCACTTTACTAGTGCAGCATAAGGTCACCTTTGAAGATGCCCACGCTTTCCAGAAAATATGTTTTTCAGAAGGTTCAAGTGAGCTGGAACTAAAACATCCTCTGCAGGCCAGAAAGACTGACCATTACCAAACAGAGATCTGATATCACTCCTTTAACTTTTAGATTTGCAAACTTTCTGAGAGCCAATGCAAATGCAAACTGTAAGGATTCGTCCAGTTGACCTCAGAACACAGAAGCAAACCAGCAAGCGACGAAACCTTTTAGCTTGTGCACTTGGACAGCAATTTTCATTTCACTCAACTGGTGCCATTACAGAGTCCAAACTTCACTTCTTATAATGCATCCGTTCTCTATACACATTAAATACCTTCATCATAACACAATGTACTACAATGAATCATGCAGCGCTAACAAACTCTTGCAGTGAATGAACACCCATTAGTGAGTGAGTTTCCCGTCATTAAGACGCACAGCCAAATGTATTCACATCCTGACAGAGAGACTACTGGTGAGTTGTGCAGTGGCTACCATTGTATGTGGTTAATTTTGTTCATGGAAAAATGGATATAATGAGGGAAGAGGTATTACTGTTCATTTGCAGGGTTATACAATACTGAATGCACTTTGGACTCACAGTCAAGCTGCAGAGTGACTTCATCTCTATGAGCATACAATGATTGCAATTGCATTGAAATGAGCTGATTGAAGTCTATCTCATAAATGTCACGAATGAGCCTTAAAAGTATAGTTCAGGTTATTTGAAGTGATCCATCCTCCATCCACAGCAGTACATTACTTTGCTTCCATGCTGGTCCTCCTGTTTGCTTCTTTAAACTGGGGGCACATTGACCACCATCTACCACACTCTGACTATGGATAAGCACCTCATACAAACCCACTTCAACTAACCCTTTAAAGCAAGGCAGGACACGTGATCCTGACTTAATGAGACAGAGCTGGACGTCTCTGATGGCTTTGTGCGCTCACAGACAGGCTTGAGCTGGCCTTGTTAGTGAGGCTAAAATCTGCTGGGAGGCGTCTGGGGGAAAAACAGTTCTGGCTTCTACATAAGTTGACTCAACCTTTTAATACAAAGTGCAGACTGGTGTTGGCTGGCCGGTCGACAGTCTGGACCCCCCGTCGGCCTGAATGACTCTATAGCGTGAGTCACACATCTTCTTCGCCTTGTTCTGTTCAACTCTCTCTGTCTTTATACACCCGTCCATTCCTGTCCGGATCCCTCCTTCTCCCTTTCTCCATCATTTCCTCCACTTCTTTTTCTCCCCTCTTCTCTGCCACTCTTGACATCCTCTCTCACTCTCTCTTTCCCTCTTCAACTCCTTTCTACCCATCCAGCCCCATCCTATCTCTCTCCTTGTGCTGCTTCTGTGCTGGCACAGTTAGCAATGATTACTCATCCTGGATAGCAGAGCCTCAGCCTCTCTGCCCTTCCTGTCTGCTCTACCCGCAGTATGAGTGTGTGTGTGTGTGTGTGTGGCCATGTGTGTGCATATGCATGTCTCACAGATTGGTACGAGGGCAGTGCGTCACGCCTTCTCGTGTGAAATGAGTGATGAATAAATGACTGTATAATTCAATCTGAGCCCGGTCAATATGCAGAGGCTGAATATTTAAAAGCCTCTAAGCTCATCTGTCAGTGTGGAGCCATTATCAGAGGAGGAGGAGAGGAGAGGAGAGGAGAGCACTGCTGGACATATTGGACATACCTCAGGAGAACTCTCCTCCTAATGTAGTCGGCCGCTCCGACCATCTGTGTGAGTGTTTTCAGTCAGTGTGACAGTATTTGTTTCAGTCATTTGCGTGTGTGTCTACAGGTTTGTGGGGCCACATTTAAAAAGTGCTTGACTTTTAACAATCCCACTTCTCTGACCCCCCCCCCCCACCCGAAAAAAGACGAGACGAGAGAGGTACTTAGTTGGTTAAAAAAAAAGAAGAAAAAAGCCGGGCTACGTGCCGGATCAGACAGGCTGAGTGGGAGGAACAATGACCTAGTTTCCAAAAAACACTCGGCAACTCCACCGGCACCACAAGCGCACTGGAGAACAGATCACGCAATGTACTGCCTCTACCAAATCTATGTGTGTGTGTGTGTGTCTCTCTCTTTCTCAGCATTTTCTTGTTTTCTTCTCTCTTTCCTTCTCTCATTCTTTCATCTGTCGTCTCCTCCATCACCTCTCTGTTCTTTACTCTTCTCTCTTCCTTGCTCTCTTTCTCTTTCATCTGTCCTACTTCCGGCTAGAAGGCACTGGGCTGGATGGTGTGTGCGTGCGTGCACAGAGAGTTAGTAGCTGTGTCACGCTGCACTGCTGGGAGGCCACAGGGTCCCTGACTGCTGTCTGAATCTGAACAGGACAAGTCACAGCATGCAAGAACCCCTCGTTCTCTCTCTCTTTTTCTGCACTGCTTAAGGCGCACACACACACACACACACACACACACACACACACACACACACACACACACACACACACACACACACACACTCACACACACACAGGCTAACGTGAGCTAACTGACCGGTCGGCCCTGCAGACAGGAGTGTGTTGTGTGTTTAGTAGTCACACTGAGAACTCTTCATTTTTCGATCAACTGGAGGATGTTCATGTGCCTTAGCAACACATTCATCCGCTTCCAGCCTGTGTGCTGGATGGTAGGAGTGACAGACCATCATAATGTAAGATGCTGAAGGATAATATGACACCTTACATGCAGTTTGTTTAAATGAATGCAACTGAATTATTGATTTTCATTGTCACTTGTCACTTTTTGTACTCACAGGTCTATTCACCGTGCCACTGTAATTGATTTGTGTTGATGTCACTGTTGTGTTGTTGTCACTAATTGGTGATTAATGGAGACTCCGGTATTATATTCTCCGGTATTAATATACATAAGTGGTGACATGTCTTCTGTCCTGAATGCATTTAGACAAATTCCTAACCACCTTGGTTCATCTATAATTGCACTGCTTTTCTAGAAGCTACGTGGTCGTGTCCTGTTATTTAGGATGTAGTGACATCAATTGTTTGTCAGACAATTTGCAAGAGAAAACAAACACAGGATTATGACTCAATGTGTCAATATGTCTGTTATTGACACCATCATAGTTTACAGAGGGACTTACTGTTGTACTGAGTTCAGCTTCGACTGACTGAACTTTCCGGTAGTTGTGTGCATGCACAGTTCTCTCTGCACATTTATTACAGACATTACAGGCACCCTCATATGATACATGAACTTCAGCGTGGACCTTCAGGTGGCTACACACTGTAAGTCTGCGAGCTGGCAAAATGTTTGAGGGAGTTTCGGGTGACTCCAGCAGACAGTGTCATCTAACAGCTGACTGAGCTATCATGTGTTCA
Source organism: Nibea coibor (assembly GCA_023373845.1). Lineage (NCBI taxonomy): Eukaryota > Metazoa > Chordata > Actinopteri > Sciaenidae > Nibea > Nibea coibor. The sequence goes on from CM041726.1 coordinate 3,997,517, forward strand.
GATGCTACATTCATCAGTTTCCCTTCTAATGAACTTGTGTGAATCTGGGTTGGCTTTTCTTTTTTGCATGAAATAAAAGTACCAACCAGCCAGACTTCATTTCAGATAGCTGGGTTTGTCTCTCAGAGAGGCTGGGAACCTGCCTGGTCATTAGTCATTAGTCTTTGTTGTATGATGTTGTGTTTCTAGTGAGTGGTGAGTTATGAATTGCCTTGTTATGAACAAATATCTGTGTTGATGACACCGTTCTCTTGGTATTCTGTACTGAAACACTCCCTGTAGGAACTACACAGTGTTCCATTCCCAGACAGGCAGCAGTGTTGCATTCTGGGAAGATTTCTACAATGGATAGCAGCCATAAGTGTCACAGTTTTAGTAAGTAGTGGAATGAACTGACCCTCTAACTCTAGTCAACTAGTCATTGACCTACAGCTACAGCAGCGGCTTCCGCCATCTGTCCTTAAAATGTCACAGCAATCAGCCCGTAAGTGTGGACATGTGCTGCAGGTTCTATGTCCCTCATTTTCTCACCACTAATGCATCTCTCTCACGAGCGGGATCCAAAGAGGAAAAACACATCATGGAATCCGGTTCAAATATCAGAAGGTTACAGATGGTGAATGTTGCTTCAGATATTTTCTCCTTGTGTTTCCTTCCCTGAGAAAAGGAAGGACAGAGTCGTTTTGGCCTTGTTGACCGGACTCTGTTTTTTCGGCCCCGCTGGTTCCCATAGCGACCAGTGCTACTGCCGTGGTTACAGCCACTGGCACTTCCTCCTGGCTAGCACCCTGAAGACACTTCCTTGGCCTCTCTCTCTTTCTCTCTGTCTGTCTTCCCCTCTTTCCGTCGCTCTTTTTCTTCGTCTTTCTATTTGCTCTCCCTTTCCCATCCATCGCTCTTCGAAATGTCGAGCCTGTCTCTAATCTCCTTCTCCCTCTGTCTGAGTTTGTCTTTATCTTGACAGCCCCACTTCCTCTCTGCAGTACTTATCGCAGCATCTCTCTTTCCTCTCTGATTCAGCATCCCCCCACTACTTTCTCTACCTCCATACTTCCTCCTCATTCTGCTCTCTTCCTGTCTCGAAGCCTCTCGACTCTTATCTTTCCCTTCTCCCTGCCCTTCCCCTGCTCTCTGCATTTCAAACTCTTCCTCCTCTTGTGTTCCACTTCAGTTTAATTCACAGTAAAACAAAACTGCATTCAGAGAGAAGATCCCCCCTCCCTCTCCTTTTCTGTATTATTTCAAACCACGAGGCCATTTTCTTTCATTTTGCTCTCAGAGTATCTCGGCAGCACCACTTGAGGCAAATAAGCTGGTCAGGCTGCAATTTTCCTGATATGCATTTTGTTGGGCTGAATAATAGGCACTTACAGTGAAAGACAAGTAATCAGCTGTTAAACACTCCAGCCCAAAAAAACCCTAAAAACATTGTTTCCCATGAACATGTGGTCAACGTGTTGTGCTTATTGTGGTTATTTGTTTGGTTTCCTGACCAACATACAGCAAAACGACAGAGCTGCAGCTCCAATAACTCAATGCAGTGTAATTACAGCAGTTAGCAGTATAACTCAATTGGAACATGACTGATGGTCGAAGGGTGACATTTATGCTCATTACAGCAGCAAGCATGTTCTGATAAATGACATTTTCCATGTCTGAGCTGTTATCCTGATCAAAGTCATGGAAACAGCAGTACGCGTGATCACATACGGTGCCTCTTTCTTCTGCGTTACACTAAAGTACAGAAGAATAAGTAAAGCAGGCTGGTGAGCGCAGATAAAAATGTTCTGTGTTGGATTAATTTCTTTCATAGGACAGCCAGCAAAATGTCTTGACATTAAAAAGTAAAAGAAACATTCAAGGGTAACAAGGAATTCAAAAAATCGCGTGTGAAATGCAATCTCAGAACAAAGGCAGGAAGATGAAGGCACACACACCAAGATGTTTCTTCTGTGGGTGATTCTAACACACACTGGATATATAGTGGGTGCTACAGGACTTTGGGTCCTCTGTGCAACAGGCTGAGCCACAGGACTGATTCATGACAGACTATCTCGATGAGGAATGAAACCAGTCACTAAATGCAGCCTCAGATTCTATGTTCTAATGGCATAGTTTCAGCTTCTTGTTATTTTACTGCAGAATGCATGACAGCCGACTACTCTCCTTCTTTAAAACAGTGAGACTGAGAGCAGACAAGAGCATGGGGAGGGGGGGGGGGGGGGGGGGGGCGTACAGTCAGACCAGATGCAGCCACCTAGGCAGAGCCTTTCATTCATTTTCTATGAGGGCTGGCGTATCCCTCATGAAAAGCACAATGGGATAACAGGTGGTGAGAGAGAAAGACAGACAGACAGTGCAGAGGCCAAAGTTCAAATAAATGAATCATAGCATAGTAACCATCATACCTGACATGCATTGTGTATTTAATGTAGATAAATGTGAATTGCAGATGGTCAATTTACTGTTTGTGAAGCTGAAGTGCAGCAGCAGTGAAAGTAGGCAGTAAATTGGATTGGCTTCTTTAAAATGACCTCTGTTGATTACCTTATCCTCGTCTGGAAGTTGTCTTTTTTTAGATAATACCAACTGAATAACATTTTTTTTTCTAACTTGCAGAGGATTTGCAGCCATGAGTAGCTGCCTGCAGGTCTTGCTCTCGGGCTGCAGGTATAATTCCACAATTCAGAGGTTAGAGCAGCTGCTGCAGCTGTAACCGGGGAGGTGAAAACCAGGGCAAAAGCAGTCCACTAAGTGACTAAATCAAACAGAAAGTATAAAAAATGAGTTGGACAAATTGTGATTTTGAGAAGTGAGTGAGGATTCAGCCGAAGGTGGGTCGAACCCTGGACCTCTGGTCATGTTTGTTCTAAATAAGCAGATAAAGTAAACGCAGTATATATATATATATATATATATATATATATATATATATATATATATATATATTCTGTGTGTGTGTGTGTGTGTGTGCTGGATGATGGTAGTGTACCCTGATGTATGTCAGACTGGCACTCTCTCTAAAGTGTCTACTCCCTGTGTGTGCCAAAAACTGTGTGTGTGTGTAGGTGTGTATTTGTATCACACTGCGTTTTGTCCTCCAACCATGAAGCTCAGCTCTGCATCTCAGTCAGCAACTCTTTCCCTGCTCATCAGCACTCTTTTTGGCGTCCCCTATGCAGCTGCCGCCACACACACACACACACACACACACACACAGAAAGAGGGATATAGGTGCACACACAGGCAGTCACACAGACATAAAATACATACAAAGTCAAACAAGCGAGGACAATCCCGCAGAGACACACACACACACCCTCATGTCCTTCCCATCTCAGTCAGTCTCTCTGATGAACATCTGGACTGTAAAGAGGAGATGATGGCGTCCCACAGCCCATAATGATCAGTCTGTCACCGTGGAAACCGCGCACTGTCGCCACCCACGCCACTGTCGCCAAGGTGTGATACTCAGGGAGACGGAGGAACACAGTGTACCAATAAACAAACACAAAGTTTCCCACATGAAGCCTTTTGCTTGTGTGGCGCTGGTTTCAGGTTGTTTATATTTGTTAAGTCAATTAAAAGAAAAGAGAATCATATAACAGTGTGTTCATTATCTTTTAGTCAATTAGCAGCGGTCGGTCTCTATGGTGATGTTAATAATATCAAATTGGGATTTTGTGCAGAGTCGTCTAAGAACAAAGGAATTAAGTTGAATTGTTTTCGATGATTGTTGTGTGTAAATGAGCTATTTTCAGTGAGAGCATTAAGCTCCACAGAGCTAGAACTAGAAATTCAGAGATTTCCAGTGACAAAAGCACCATAATTATAAATATAGACTGTTATTTTTGGGCAAACGTGCAGTCAAACTTCACATTTTACACTCACACTGACATGAATCTATGTTCCAAAACATTTCACAGAGGCTAACTCCTAACCCGCTATTTTCGCAGTCGCTCAAAGTCGCCATCTTATGACTGTCCCAAGGTACTGACACTAACTACCTATACTTCAAGAAATAACTCTAAACTGGATGAATCTGCTGAGAGTGGGCTTGAATTCCAACTGCAGGCAGGCTTATTCCGTGAGGGAAGGGGTGCAACAATACATCTATTTGTATTGAACCGTTCGATACAGTGGTCTCGGTTCAGGAAACGCTATCAATCGAACAATACGCAATTTGATATTTATTTTTATATTTATCAACTTCTGATGATGCACTCTCTGCTGAAAGCTCAGTGGATCTGCGCTGGACTACTCAGCCTAAGGCTGCATTGTCGAGCACAGATCCATTACGCTGCACCTCCCACATTCATTTAGAGTCTAGACTAAGCTGCTGAGACAGAAGCTACATGCAAAGCTAGCTCATTGCAACATGGCTAATGCTTTAAATGTACCTGAAATTGAAGATCCTCCACCATCCTTTAGATCTGGTGTTTGGAACTACTGTGGTTTGAAATTTAATTTAAAGACTGTACTTTTGAGTTGAAACAAATGTTGGTAATTTCAATAAACTACTAGTAAAAGAAAATTCTCCTTTTTGTATCAAAAAATATCGAACCGTGACACTAGTATTGAACCGAACCGAACCATGAATTTTGAGAATAGGCTATACATGTTTCAGAAATTGTGGGCAAATTACAAAATAAGTAAGATGTATTACTAAACTAAAGGCAATAAAGACCTTGAACTAAGCATGGAGCTAACTGTGGGGCTAACCGTGGAGCTAACCAAGTAACTAACCACAGAGATAACTGTGGAGCTAACCATGGAGCTAACCACAGAGCTAACCAAATAACTAACCATGGAGCTAACCAAGTAACTAACCACAGAGCTAACTGTGGAGCTAACAATGGAGCTAACTGTAGAGCTAACTGTGGCGCTAACCAAGTAACTAACCATGGAGTTAATCGTGGAGCTCACCATGCAGCTTATCATGGAGCTAACCATGCAGCTAACCATAGAGCTAACCATGCAGCTTATCATGGAGCTAACCATGCAGCTAACTATGGAGCTAACCATGCAGCTTATCATGGAGCTAACCATGCAGCTAACTATGGAGCTAACCATGCAGCTTATCATGGAGCTAACCATGCAGCTAACCATAGAGCTAACTGTGGAGCTAACCATGGAGTTAACCAATCATGAGCAGCTGCTGTCAGATTCTCTGTCCATGCTGGGAACACAGAGTCTGCTGGTACTTTGATAGTCTCTAGAATCACATTCATTACTGTTTGTAAAAGTTTTCTTGGAGCTAATAGCGACTGTGTTGTAACTACACTAATGGCTCAGACAGATTATCTCTCCCAGCATGTCTGTGTGTCAGCGGGGGTGTCAGTGCATGGCATCATCATCAAGGGAATGGATGCAGTACTCTGGTGCCGACAAATCACAAGTCTGAACCACCAACCAAAATACAAAGTAGAGTGGTGTAAACTCCTGTGGATGATGCATGTTGATCAGCATCAAATAAACGAATCATGGCCTGGTAATTCATTCAGATGAAAACAAGCGTGGTTTCACAGAGTCGTCTGGCACTCAGTGGTGGGGGAGGCACACGTATGACCAGAAGGTGTCCACAGGCTATTTTTATAGAAACATCATGACGTCAATTAGTCCCAACAGTTGACTCTATGTCAGCATTGGCCTTGGGAGGCAATTCAAAACAGAGGATAGCATGCTGAGCCATGCTCAGTATGAAATCTGTGTTTTTAAGCAGTGCTTTAATGTAAGGGGCAGGTTCTTACCTGAACACACAGTTTTATGTTACATTTCCATATTAAATTTTTGTGCCTTCTTCTTGCTGATTTGAAGTTGTAAAACATGTCAGACTCTTCCTTCCCCCAATCAGGATTTACCAACCTTTGAATCAGAATCTGATGACAGTTGGTGGGTTGTAGTGTTATGGATGGGTTCTTGTGTTGACAGGCTACTGTCAGTCATATCTAATCAAGCCACACCCACCCTGTTTTTGAATTGGATTGTCATGACTATTTAATGTCATGTCAGAAAAAGAACAAAAACTGAATGTGAAACCAAGTTTACAATCATATGATCAGCAGTCATACTCATCAGAGTTGTGACATTCCCTTTATATCAAAATAAGTCCATTACTTAGTCAAGATAACTTCATCAGTGATGGATAATCACTTAAATTAGCCTGGAGTAGTTAAGCCACACTCGAGAACCAGGCTCAGAACAAAGCAAGCTCAAAATATGAAGAGAAAGTCTCTGGTTATGATAAATCTATGGATTTTGAACGTTTTATGAGGTTCTACCATGCAGATGGATTTATACATTAACTAGAACTCATGACAGGTATCACCTCGAAAGACTGATGTAGCTTTGATATTGGAAAGGTCAACTTTGTAATAAATTAATTAAAACCATTTTCCATCTATAGCCTACAGCTACTGGAAAATGCAACTTGATATTTTGATAATTCAAAAACTTACAACTAAGGTCAAGGAGATTTTTAAGTGTTAATAACCAATCTGTTGATTTTAGAGCCAAACAAAGCCTTTCAGAGAGTAGCAGTCACTCTGTGTTGAAAAATCAGACATCTGATCACGGTATCAGAGACACTTTCATACTTTTGGGAGGTTTAAATGTAGACAAATGAAATTTTGCCAGACATTTCTAAGGACCCGCTGATCCCCTTGTTTAAACCTCCTGCAATCAGAGCTGAGTCATCATCAATACTGTACAGTGTGTGTGTGTGTGTGTGTGTGTGTGTGTGTGTGTGTGTGTGTGTTGTCCACCCGATTGTCTGTCTGTCTGTTAAGAAACTGGAACAACAGTTACAGGATGGAGCAAATCCATCAAAACATTTACAGATACATATACCACCTCGGGCAGACACACATCTCAGTGAATATCTGCAAGCATCACAGGCTGGACTGACCCTCGCATCGATTCTGGTGTGTGTGTGTGTGTGTGTGTACATGTGCATGTGTGTGTGACTGCTGAACTCCCTGCTGCCTTTGAAGACAGAAGACTTCAGACTCTGCTAGAGACGGAAGAAGGTTACACGTGCACACAAACACAAACACACACACAAACACACATACTAAACTGAGTAAATATTGGATATATTCCTGACTGCAGACAGTTTTTCTCAACAGGTGAAGGAATCAGAACATGAAAAATTCAGCAGGTTGACTGACTGATCGAGTGTGATGGATGGATGGATAATGGTGACTGTGTTTGTGTGTGTGTGTATGATGGATGGGCATGAGGGAAGGTGATGAGACAGTCTCCAAGAACAAGAGTTGGCTAGATCTCTGTCTTTCTTCCTCACAAACAAAATACACACAATCATACACATTGCTTGAGTGTCAAGCACACACTGAGAGAGAAAGAGAGAGAGTGTGTGTGAGTAAGGCGTGTATTAAACATTACAAATGATGAAGCAGCTCATGGATTAGACTAATTGCTGGTAAATATGAGCAGCAGATTGCCTGCATGTGAAAAATAAGGGCAGACCAAAATCCAATTTAAAAAAACAAATTTCAAAAGCAGCTCGCGACGGCAATAACTTCCACCAAATCGATTCATAACGGCACTCACTGAGGGGGGGGGGGGGTTGAAAGAAAGAAAGAAAGAAAGAAAGAAAGAAAGAAAGAAAGAAAGAAAAAAAAGAAAGAAAGAAAGAAAAAAAAGAAAGAAAGAAAGAAAGAAGAGGTACCCAGGTGAATCATATTGCTTTTGTCTGGGCTGTAGACCATTTGCCAGTGTCTTATTGCAAAATTTACGCTAAGAGTTGACAATTTCTCCTTGAAACAAAGAGAGCCACTGTTAAGCTGAATACTAATGGGAGCCCGAGGCGTTCGAAATAACTTTGAAAAGGGCAGCGCAAGTCTGTCCAAAAAAGGACAACTCAGAGGGAAAGAAGGGGAGAGAGACTAAGAAAGAGGACTGGAGTGAGGGAGATAGATGTGCGTGTGTGTGTTTCTGTGTGTATGTGTGTGTGTGTGCGTGTGTTGAAGAGAGAGAGACAAAGGGAGGTGACAGTATTATGGGTATGTCTGGTGGAACTCCCTTCTCTCTCCACAATGAGATTAGAGGAGAGTTTGTCTCATTTCTTACTTGGACATCCTGTTCTTTTTAATTACGATGATGAATGGTATTTGTCAGGAAGTGTGTGTGTGTGTGGGTGTCTGTGTGTCTGTGTGTGTGAGGATCAGACTCAGCACAATTTCCATGACTATCTATCTGGTTTTAAGCATTTGTATTCTCATATGTATGGTACCAGTCAAATGTTTGGACACTTCTCATTCAATGTTTTTTCCTTCTACACTGTAGATGAAGACTGAAGACATCAGAACTATGAAATAACACAGATGAAACTATGTGGTGAATAAAAAATGTAAACAAAGCAAGATATATTTTTATATTTGAGATTCTTCAAAGTAGCCTCCTTTTGTTTTGTTGACTGCTTTGCACACATTTGGCATTCTCTCAGTCAGCTTCAGCAGTTAACTAGTGGAATTTCTTGCCTTCTTAATGCGTTTGAGACCATTGATTGTGCTGTTCAGATGTATTGTTGGCATGCAGTAAAAATCCATATTCTTTCAACCAAAGTGACTTACAAAAAGGGAAACAATCACAGATTGACAAGGACATGTTAGTGCAGCAGAAGTACTGTGACAGTTGTAGAGGGAGATTTTTATTTTGCACGTCCAGTTATTGGCAGTGTTGGAGAGGAGGTCCTCTCTGAAGAGTTGGTGGTCTTCAGGAGGCTTTTAAAGGTAGAGAGGGACGGCCTTGATCTGGTAGGAACTGGTAGGACGTTCCACCAATGGGGAACAACAGAGGAGAAAAGTCTGGATTGCCTTGAGAGAACAGGTGACAGAGCCAGCCATCATTGGTTATAGGAGTGCAACGATCAGGAGGTAAGTAGGTGGGTGCAGAACCAGAAACTACTTTGTAGTCAGCATTAGGGATTTGAATTTAATGTGGGCTGCTACAGGTAGCCAGTGGAGCTCAATGAGCAGTGGGATAAAATGTGCTCTATTGGGTTGATGGAAAACCAGGTGTGCTGCCACGTTCTGGATCATGAGTCATTGCTTTAAGACATGAAGGTTAGTCAATCAGAAAATTTGAAGGACTTTGAATGTGTCATCTTGTGCAGTCACAAAAACCATCATATGATGAAACTGGTTCTGCACCAGGAAGGATCAAGAGTTAACTCTGCTGTTGAGGAGAAGTTCATTAGAATTACCAGCCTCAGAAATCAACAATTCACTTTGCAGACTGTGTGGATCAGACTTTCATGGTCAAACTGCTGCAAAGAAACCACTACTGAGGGCAATGACGTAGTCAAGGCCACCTTGGGGAATTCCAAGACAACTTCAAGAGCAGGACTACTCAAGACCCAATCATCTCCAAGTCCACAGAGGTTTGAGTCCAAGACAAGACTCCAAATGTGAATGTCAAGAGTCCAGTTGAGAATGACAAAGTCAAGACTGAGACAGAAAAGAAGAACTGGTTCATAATTCTTGTGAACTGAGAGAGTCAATATATCTTCCATTTCAAGTCGATCATTTTGCCCTATTATTTGTAATGATCAAAAAGCAAGTCCTAGTAACAACACTGTAGGATCAAATAAGGCCAAGCTAATTACTTTATGCAGTTAATTTCACTTAAAAGTCATTAAAGTCATTTAAAGCTGAAGTGCAACTTTATATTTCCATATTTCCAACTTCATTCGCTGAGCGATGTAGATATTGAGTCTTTTTTTTTATTACAGTGTAACAATAATATTCTGTATGAGGGTAAATATCAAAAGGAAAAAATTAAATTGCATTTCTAAGCAAATGTACCTTTGTGTGCTTTTCCAATCATTAGAGATTTATTTAGCAAACTATATTAAACTCTCAGACATAATAAATATAACAAATAAAAATAAGATATGAAAATAATTATTGGTCATAGCTTCTCCTGGACTACCAGTAGAAAATGTAACAAATACCAGACATCTATTAAGTAGCATAGATGCCACTGATGTACTTCAGACAAAAACAACATTATATATGGACTCAGTCAAGACCAGCTAGAATATTGGCGAGACCAATGGAATCCAAGACAACTCTCAAGAAAAAAAACCCCAAAAAACTCCAGACTCAAGCTTAAGTACTACAATAGATGAGGAAGACCAACAGGAAGAGGAAACTGTTTGGGCCAAAAAACACAAGGAATGGATTCAAGACCAGTAGAAATCTATATTTTGGTCTGGTGTGTTAAATTTGACATTCTTGGTCTCAATGGTTGTGCCTATGTAAGACACAGGGAAGTGTCTTAGATGTATCTGTATGTGTGGTTTCCACCTTGAAACATGAAGGAGGAGATGTGATGGTGAGGGTTGTACTTTGCTGGTCAGACTGTTGGCGATTTATTCAAGACTCAAGCAGAAGCAACCTGCAGAATGGCTACCATAGCAATCTACAGCACTGTGACGTCTTCAGTTGGTGTAAAGAAGTGTTCATTCTGGTACTGTATGTATGTAGCATTATAGCACGCGTGTGTCCTTTCTGCATCCTATAGTTTAGTGCAGGTTTGAGTCCTGTACAGTATCAACAGTTGATGATAGCACGCTTTCTCTTTAAACCTTATCCACGGTCTATAATTAGAACCTAACCACACCACCATACAGCACAACCATTTCCACACGCACATCAACGCTGCCTCTTTATCCTTTTATGTTCCTACACTCCCCTCTCTTTACTTTCTTCCACCCTTTCTTTTTTTCCCTATCTGTTTATGCAACCGTTCTGTTTTTCAGCCACACCCAGCGATGGCATACAGTCTGTGGTGTTAGGCAGACCTCAAACATTTATAGAAAGAAAATCAGAGATTTATTGTCTACTGTTAATCTGTTATTATTTGTTGCAAGGCAGGTCCAGTGGTGGGTTCATTAGATCATAGTGCCATGTTTTAAGCTGCATTTTGTGCCGACTACTGTGGTCCAATGTCAAGAGCCACACTGAAATTCTGTCTGGTTAGGTTCTTACTACTAGGTTAATAGTAAGAAGTGACTTTAATATTTTATTGATTTTAATCTTATCTTTGGCACAGAGGAAAAAAAGAAGTACAGGGATGCCCTAGTACTTCACCTGGCAGAGCACACACCAGGCCCTTGTGACAGTTTCCTGTCTACCACTGGCTGCATCTGGCCAAATGAAGGCTTAAAAACAAATGCTCAAATACAGTAAATATTTGCTAGAATGGACAAGGCAAAAAACATATATATTTCTTCATAAAGTGAATTATCTTAGTAGTTACATTAGTCTTTCTGTTCTGCATATAACTTTGGAGCCCCACTGTTGCTGAATCTGTTTGGAAATTCAACATTTTTTTTTCAGCTGCCAGAAAGCACGAGGAATCATCTGGCAACCTGCACACCGAGACACTAATTTTGTGCTGCAATGCAGCAGATCTCCTTCGGACCCACAGTCTGGAGGATGAGGAAGTTGTCATGTGATTGTAGGGTTGCTAGTTAGAAATCCTGAGGGAAAAAAACGGAGCAGGAAATGTTAATAGGACACCCTATTCACTATTCACCGACTGAAAGTTAACTTATTTGGTTTCTTAAACCAACTTAGATGAGAAGCTGGGTGGATGGTTTGAACATGCATTATCTAACCTTAACCATGTAAGCATGATTATGAAGGTTGTTCAAAGGTCCCCTGTTTTCCCCCAAACCACAGTGTTTCCATCACCTCAACAAAGTACTTGTTAACTAAATCTTGATTTTTCACAAAACTTAACCAGTTAGTGTTTTTGTCTAAACCAAACCACATCTTTAAATAGATGTACAGTGATGTGAGAGTTTTAGAATGCTCAGACAACAATGTTGTCTTTCAGATAGTGGAGAAATGTTTCATGGACAAATAATGTACTTCTTAATGAGGGAGAGGAACGTTTCACATTTACCCCCCAAGTTTGACTAGTACATTTCTAGATGCCCAAAAATGTCAAATTATTCTTTTAAAAGGATTTCAGACTCAAAAAATGTGGGTATTAGTATAACTTGTTTTTTTTCTGTCAGACTTTGTTGTGGGTGTCTGGCTGGCCTCCACAGGTGGGCTACAAACAGTTTTAGAGAAAGCTCAGTAAATGGAAATGGAATAAATATTACATTAGTTATTATATTAGTTATCAAAGGGAGATCACTTAGATAGACTAAAATAAATAGGCTATCTTGGCTCAACTGAGTGTTGAGTGTCAATGCGATGAAATGACATAATCATAAAACTAGGCCAGTAAACGTATGGGTCCACACTATCAGGCCCCTGCTTTGGGCTTTGAGTATAATGTCATTGCCACAGTTATGTCAAAACTATAAAAAAAAAACTATAAAAATAGACCCTTAATTGTAGCAAACAGGAATTATCTTTGAACTCTGTACTGTTGCTGTGTGGCTCGGTGGTGAACAGAAGAAAACTTTTGTTTAAAGTCAGCAGAAGGTGAATGTAAAGCAGGGTATGCTGCTGGATCAATAAAGTTTTTACAATGTTAGAAAACGACTGTCTGCTGCAGTGATGCGTCCGCCCGTGACTGAGACTGGACCCTGGTGGTCAACAGAGACTTGTGAGTTCACTTCCTACATGGAAGTGACAGTTCACTGACACAGAAGCCAATCAAATATCACACACTGTCACCTTCTGATCAGATAGACTGTGGATTCTCAAGGAAAGGACACACACTCACACACACACACAAACACGCTGCAGAGCGCAGAAATCAGCCATGGCATGTATGACAAATGAGTTTTAACACTAGGGGTTCACCGCTTGATACAAAAACATGGCAACACAGTGTCATATCTCTCTGTCTTCCCCCTCTCATACACACACACACACACACTGACACAATGTCATTGCAGACCCCCCGGGATCCAGCGAAAGTAGCTTTTGATTTGCACACCACACACACATTTCGAGTGTTTGTTGGGCCGTCCTAGATGGTAAGGAGGAGAGAGAGGAGGAAAAATTGTGTGGCTGAGTGGTGTCCATGGGGACTCTCTCTCTCTCTCTCTATGGCAATGTGACAGTGGAGAAATACACACACTCACACACACACACACATATACACAACTCCCACACACGGCTGACTGACTGACTGACTGCTGTTCTGTGAGGCCTCCCAGTCTGGGAACCCAGAGGTGTCAGACAGTTATAATTATCACTCTGCTTCCACATGCGCACACACACATATGCAGTTCCAGTGTTGAATGGTATCCAGTTAAAATCTAGGCCTGCGCACCAGTCTGAAGTAAAAAAGAAGAGAAGCACACTGGAAGGCTTGTTTTCCCTCGTTGGCATAGAAGGACCTCGTTGGCGTTTCCAGCAATCCTAATTTTCAACTTCTGTTATCACATTTTTTGGTCCATAAATAATTCATACGTAATGTTCCAGTATGAGGCTTTTAGTTTTTTACTCCATCCATACAAATGCATCATTAGGACTGTGGAAAGTGAACTAGGAAAAAATGTAGTACATTCATCGAAAGAAGACCTTCTGATAGAGGCTTTTTATTCTTCTATAACATCATGTGGTGGCAAATGCATGACCAAAATGCACTGTTTGTAACATTTGTCCATATTTTAAATACTTAAATATAATATATGCAAAAGACTTCCTTATTGAACCTCAGTATGTATATGAAGACATTTTAGTCATCTCAAGAGCAACACCAGAGATATTTTCTGCTGATGAGAACGGAATGTGAGCGTTAGCGTGAATCAAAAAAAAAAAAAGGAAAAAAAAAACATCCTTTGAAAGACAAACTGCATGCTTCAACTCCACATCACATCAAGCAAGCTAAATGGCTACCACTGTAATTATCATATAGATAATAGTGTCTATACTATAGTCGTAGACGCCTTCAACTTGTGGGTTTCTTCAGCTGAGAAGGTTTGAAAAGTGAATAAATAGCAGCCTGCAAGATTCATGGAATGCCCCGAAGAGTTTGAGGACAGGTCATTTTGAAAAATAATTAAAAATCCTGTACAATGAGGCCTTAGCATGAACCTACAAGCAGCATGGCAACCAGCAGACTGAATAGCCGAGCTGCAGGAGAAAGAGGCTTTGATGCCTTCAGCAGAATCCTCACTGTGAGCACACAACACATGCCGCTCATATTATAGACGATACAAACAAACAGTAATGTATGTAAATGCATGGATGGAGTAATTCACTGTAAGGAATCACTCTTCATTTGAACATAATGGTTTGTGTAATGGCTAGATTAGCCCCCAGAGAGACTTCTTATTCACAGTGTTTAGTATCCAACTTCAGACTGAGGCATGCTCAGCTAATTCTGAATATAGACTAACCTAACTGCATGCTAATGCCAGCTAAACACCACATCTACAATCATGCACAGACACACACACACACACACACACACACACACACACACACACAGGTGCTATACTGCTATACATAATGTATTCTTTACAACCCTCGGCTGTTTTCACACCCTTCTTTCACATGCTTGTCTTGCCATGTAAATTGTTTTCTTCATGGGTTAGGATAGTCAGAAATGCTATCATTCGACACGTGAAGATAATATGTACTAGATGTGGTTTCCTATGAAAAATAATATAAAATAGGTTTGATGAAATTAGAAGTTGCTTGGGTGCATTTGAGCCCTTAGGTTTGCAACACAGAGCAAATATCAGGAGAGAGAAATGAATGGACGAGAAAATCAGTTCATTTTTGAGCTTGAAAATAGCAGAATTTCTGAGTCTGACAACTCAACTCAATGTTGATGTTGTAGAGCAGTGTAATCGATGGAACACTGAGGAGTGCCTAAAGCCGACCAACATATCCTCTTAGAAGGAAGCAGAGTCTGAAGACTCCCTGGCATAGGTCATTGAGATAGTCAAGGAGCTCTTTGCTGGTAAGGCACCGAGTGTACATGACATTGGCTCTGAGATGCTGAAGAATGAAGGACATAGTTGGGCTGTGTTGGCTGACATGCTTCAACAATGCTGTTTCCTTCCTCACTGTGCCACAGTGGACCAGCTCTTTACCCCCCAAGTTTGACCATCCAGTAAACATGTATTGAAGAAAGCTTAAGACCATGTTGACTGAAGAATCCTGTATGGAGGATTAAAGGAGTATGTGGTACTGGGGCAATTGCTATGAGGCGGTCCACGTATAACCAAAATAAGGTTGTGTCCTTACTCTGAGCAGAAAGTGAAATGCATGTTCAGTGGGTGCTGGACTGGTGTAAGGTTGTCCCTTGTAACCGGTTTGGGAAACTCAGAACTGTATCAGCTTTCTGTAGATGATGTGGTTCTGTTGGCTTCATCAGATCACAACCTTCAGCATGCACTGGGGCGAGTGTGAAGGAGCCAGGATAAGACTCAGCACCTCCGAGTCTGAGTCCATGATTCTCTGCCAGAAAATGGTGAATTGCTCCATTGGGAGTGAGTTGCTGCCCAAAGCTAATGAGTCTAAGTATCTCGGGATCTTGTTCATAAATTATTGTAAAATGAAGCATGAAGTAGACAAGCAGATTGGTACAACATCAGCAATAATATAGACATTGTGCTATACCATTGTGGATTGGAGATAGGCCTCAATTTACCAGTCACCGTACATTCCATCCCTTGCTTATGGCCATGATTTTTGGGTAGTGACCAAATGAATGAGATCACTGATACAAGCAGCCAAAATGAGTTTCCTCTGTGGTGGTGGCTGGGCTCAGCCTTGGAGATAGGGTGAGGAGGTTGGACCTCCAGAGGGAGCTTGAAGTAGACCCACAGCTCCTCCGCATCAAAAGGAGGCAGCTGAGGTGGTTCGGGCATCTGATTAGGATGCCTCCTGGGCACCTTCTTTTGGAAGTTTTCTGGGCACCTCCAACTGGGAGGAGACCCGAGGGCAGACCCAGAACTCACTGGAGGGATTACATATCCCATCTGGCCTGGGAACGCCTTGAATCCCTCAGAAAGAGCTGGGAAACATTGCCGGGCTTAACCTGCTACCACCATGACCTGATCTCAGATAAGCAGAAGACAATGGTGGGTGGATGGGCGGCATGATGCACTACAGACTTTGTAGCGTATAGCAGTGTGCTAGCTTCACTGTGTGCATACTAAGATTTGTTGAGTGATAATACAGTTGGTTATGAGGGGTCTGGCAGGATAAGCTATATTTACTGGTACTGAATTAATTAACAAGAGTTTTTTTAACTCAAGGTCCATGGATATTGATTTATTTTAATGTGAAATGTAAAAACACCCACATGGTTGCCCTGCTGCATCTCATTGTCTCTGGTACAATAAGGTGTTTATTTGAATCATTTTTTAGCAGGTTGTACTCATTTGTTACACAGCCCTATGTAGTTTTTACCTGTCGGAGGGGTGCATGGCCGTGTGTAGAGAAAAAAATAATAGACCAACTGCGCAAAAATAGAGTTGCTTTACAACCAGTATGGAGAGA
Organism: Nibea coibor; assembly: GCA_023373845.1. Lineage (NCBI taxonomy): Eukaryota > Metazoa > Chordata > Actinopteri > Sciaenidae > Nibea > Nibea coibor. The sequence continues at coordinate 4,013,974 of CM041726.1, forward strand.
TGATGGCATGTGAGTATTGTTTAGACTTTAAAAATCCTCTCAAACCTATCCTTTCATGCCAGCACTAACCTGAACCTGTGTCTTTATTCAACTCTTATCCTCAGCTGTATAGTATATGCAGGATAATATAAATCATTTCACTAGCTGAAATGATAAATACTCTCCCATCCTCTTTAACATGGAAACTGAACAACTAAGATGTATCATTGTACTGTAAATCTTGTAAATGTTTTCAATATCTTAGCCATTCAATTTCCTTGTGCTCTTGTCTCCATTTGTCTTATTCTCATCTATATTACATTCCCAGCTGCCACAATAACCCAATACCCTCAGTGGAGACTATATTTTACTGGATGTAGGCTGATCTTATCCAAGTCTAAGCCTCAGTTTAGCCTCAACATTAAGAACAGCTTCTTCACACTTCAACAACCAGTAAAAGTATCTATGTACCTGCAACCTTGGGTGTAGTGTTAAAGCTGAAGCATGGGTGTACGTGTGTGTGTGTATGTACACACCCAACTGCCCACCCATCTCTTACAGTAGACAAATGTTTGTATGAATGGCAGGTGTTTTAAATGAAAACGCCGGACCACCCAGGACTTTCAGTATCGCCCTGTCGACCTCCATGGCTGACAGATGAAGGCTATTCACATCAAGCCTTTAACACCTTCAGTTCCCCCCTCTACATCAACGCGCGCACACACACACACACACACACAGACACACACACACTCAATAGTCAATACAAGCTGCGCACAATCCCCTAAGACAAATGGACAGACTTCAAACACATACATACACAACCTCCGAAAGACGGAGTGGGAGGGCAGGCTGAGAGAGAAGAGAAAGGCAGTCGGTGTTTTACCAGAGAGACAGAGAGAGAGAGAGAGAGAGAGAGAGAGAGAGAGAGAGAGACAGAGAGAGAGAGAGAGAGAGAGAGCTAACTTCAGCTTTCTCTCTCTTCTTTTTCAAAACAAATGCACAATCCTCATCTAGAGAGAAATACTCAGTGCTAGGGCGACGGCTCCATTTACTCCTGTGGGGGTTCATTTGGGTCCTTTCAGGCCCTGTGTGTGTGTATGTATATGTGTGCGTGTGTGTGGGAGGGAGTGATGGGGGGCTGGGGGGGGGGGGGGGGGGGGGGGGGGGGGGTGTAGGGAATGAAAGGCGTGGGGCGCTGTCAAATAGTCCCCCGCTTTTAATGGCCCAGCTGCACCATTACCTAGCACACACACTGGGCCCAAATAGACTGAGGGGGGAGGAGGAGGAGGAGGAGGATAGACAAGTCTATCAAGCTAAGTATGAGCAGAGGAGGGGGGGCACTCATCATTACCTAGCATACACTGCCAGAGTCGAAGGAACTGAAAGGAAAAGAGGGTTGGTAGGGGTACAAGGCGTGTTGGTGAACTACTACACACTCTGTGACACACACACACACACAGGGCCTCCAGGGAAGTTTTACAGCAGCTCTCTGTCATGAACAGTGATGTAAGGCCCCTGTTGCTGTCAGGTGTGTGTGTATGTAAGAGGTGAATGGCCACACATCTCCATAGCAGAGCGGTCATGAGAAGAAGGTGTGCCGGGACTACGACGTGTGTGAGAGAGACGTCAGGGGCTGTGTGGTTACACACACACACACACACACACACACGCACACACACGCACACACACACACACGCACACACACAAAATGTAAATTCTCAAATAGTGGCTAAAATCCTGAGAACTGGGCCTTTATTTCTAATGTTCCCAGTATGACTAGTATATGATTAGTATTAACGAATTGAGTAAGGGTACAGTATATCACTTACTTGGCCCTCTGAAAGTTATAGGTTCACTCAAACTGTGTAAAAAACAGGAAAGTAGACATAACTGGCCGTAGCATGTGAGCTATTTAAGTACAGCCCAGTGAATATTTTTTACTTATATTAAAAACCAGCCTGTCTCTGCTACAATTTAATACTTTTATTTAAATGCTCTACACAACAATACACAAAAACTAGTGTATTACACTAGTGTAGTGTAATTATGCATACATACATGGGGCTGTTACAAAGCAGCAGTCTATGACATCTGCTCCCTGGGCGCTGTGAGTTGTGTGCCCACCGCTCCAGTGAATCAGGCATCTGTCAATTTGAGTGTGTGACCCTGCGCATGTGCACATGTGTGTTCCAACAGGTGCCAGCCTGGATGGGTCAAATGCAGAGAGGTAATTTCATATTCAACATAATTAATAACGTTTATAATAATAATAATAATAATAACAATAATAATAATAATAAATTTAATGCTGTGTTTTTCATATCTCTCATTAGTGCCAATAACCACAGAATACTACACTTGTGGTGAACTTGGTCACACACTGATCTATAAATTAACAAAAAAAAAAAACATCAGAGCAGTGAAAAGAATGTTATGACTAACAAGACAGTGGCTTGTTTGTCACCTGTTCTCAGACAGGAATGTCAATAGCACCTGACACCTACGAGCTCCGCCGCCCTGCTGCTCTGCATCCTAGTTTATGCTTGCACATTACTTCCAAGAATCCCCACTCCTCTCTCCATTTACATCAGTCTCTCTCTCCCTCTCTCTCTCTCTCTCTCTCTCTTTCCATCATCTCCATCCATCCATCTCTTGTCGGAGCCTCTCAGCGGGGCTCGGGCTGTTGTATGCGAGGCATACTTGGGCTGTGGCGTCAGTTTGGAAATGAGGCTCGTTTGCATTTAAACACTCTGCTCTCTGGGCACTTGGTAAACTTGATGAGAGGAGGATGAGGGGAAGTGGAGAGAGAGAGGGAGAGAGAGAGAGAGCAAGGGAAGTAATTGCAACACTAAGAGAGAGAGAGGAACTGAAGAGAAAGAGAGGGGAGTGAAGGAGGGAGTGTGTGGAGAACACTGGCTAATATAAATTCATTATGTAAATCCGCAGCTCAAACAAATTGACAGGCGGGTATTACACCCGAGAAGAGCTGAATCAAGAGCATGAAAGCATTAGCTCCACTCACCCTTGACCTCCAACCTCGACCTGTTCACCGGAGTGTGCCTGTTATGCATACTAATGACTCAGAAGGGGCTGGTTGGACAGTAACATCACAACACATTGTGTTTTCTTACAGTGGTAGCTGACGACAAAATCCTCCATCCTACATCTATGCTGGAATGTAAACTATGCTGAAAGCAAAACACCGGAGCGGTGGATTTTCTCACTGAGGTAGACCCACATACGAGATACAGTCTGCAGCAGCTGCCGCTGGAGACTGTTCTTTCTTCCAATATCTGAAGAGAATATTTTAAATCCCAACCCTGGAAGCAAAAAGAAACACAATCAGCATTCCAGCAAGCCAGCAGAAGAGAGAGGACTGAGAGGTTACGAGGCGGAGTTCTCCCAAAAGAGTGACTTGATCCTTCATTTGTGCCACTGGGTAACAATTTCAGCTTCACCTGTGACTCAAACGTTTTCTTTCTAATTTTCTTTTTCACCTTCACACGGCCACATTAAAGAGCTGACAGTGTACATGAATAAAAAGAGCCACGGCTCCAGCGAGGCTGCAGCCACAGAAGATGTCATCCAATCAGCAGATATCGCCGCATGATGCTTCACATGTAAGAGAGGACGGAAAAACAACAACCCCCACAACCAACCAGCACCAATCTGTTGAAGATCTCTGGGGTGACAAGACATGAAAAATTACACGAGAGTTCATTGTTTGCTGGCCATTATTCATGTTTGTATTCAGAGCTTCAAAAGAGGTATGACACTATGCGGGACAATACATGACATACATTAATTATGAATAAGTGCTGCAGAAAAGTGTATTTTGATGTAAATTTAAAAGGCTGGCCTCGTGGGGGTCATTACATTTATTGCAATGCAACAAATTAAAGGGTCACTCTGGAGTTTTGGCATTTTTTCATTAAATTGGGGAATTCACTAGTCAGATTTTTAAAAAGTTTAACAAAATCGAAGCCGCAGAGGCTCAGATATTATCTTTTTCTGTCCCGAGTAAGACACGAGTGTATAATAATGATGTAACTGCTCCTCTGCTCCAGGTAAAAGCTTACATCTTAAGAAAGCTTCCTTCAGAGCCACAGAAAACAGCATACAGGAGTTAATATGTGAAGTTGTAGTGAAAGTAAAAGAGTGTCCCTTTAATGCAGGAAAACTCGTCGTGTGTCTTTCTTTCAGTTTCGAGGTCATCTATTGAGAAAAACCTGACGACACCTAAAGCTTATGAAATGCTCTCCAAACCTTACAATAACCTGAATGACATTCAAGCAACGTGAGACCTTTTTTCTTCTTTGTTGGCTTTTTGAAGATGTCTATCATTCTGGAGGACACTCAATCCTCTAGAGACTCCAACACCTTCAAACACTGACCGGCCTCTCACAAAATAAAACAAACCAAACACATCTGACATGATAAATCCTCATGAATATCCAAACAAAGATCCAACAATCACTTCAGTCACCTCTGCCAGGTCGCCCCTTCCTGACTCAACAGGCGGGCTGCCTTTGGAGTTGACCATATGGAAGGACAGGAGTTCAGGTCGTCGCCGTTGAGCAGCGGTGTGACCAGGGTGACGGCAATCTTAAGCATCTGCAGCTGCTGTCAGCTTTAATTGGCCCGGCAGACTTACAGCCAGGCGCCACTCATCTCTGACCTGAGCGCTGGCCGGAAAAAACATTAAAACAGGCTTCAAAGACTGCCGCCAGGTTCAGGAAAAGAGAGCGCGAGACAAAGAGAGAGACTGAAAGGCATCAAAAATGCAGATCAAAGCAGAAAGTACAGAAAGCAAGAATAAGAAAGGGAGGTGAAAGGGAGAGGGAGGGCCTGCTGAACGTGTTTATCCAGTGCTTTACATCGTGTTTCTCATGTTGGGTCTCATGTCGAGTGAATCCTTTAACATGGAAACCAGGCTGCTCCACAGAAAGCCCGAGGAGGACAACAACTGGACAACTTCACTAATCTGAATGTTAATGAGCTGGAAATCCCTCCCATCTCTCTCTCTCTCTCTATCACACACACACACACACACACACACACACAGACACAGACACACACACACACACACACACACACACACACACAAAGCAGGTTTCTTTTAGGAGATTTGGAGCTCACAAAATAGTGAACATGAAAGATGACACATTCTTCATGCTAATGACACACAGGCAAAATTAATCTTCAGTTTATCTGCAGCTCTCTGGCTCATTGGTTGATCCTTCACGTCTCACTGTGAAGAATACAGTCAAGTGAGGCAACCTAATCATTAACACTGATGTAGTCCATCTATAGATAAGTTATTGATATATGTAACATTTCAACAGCTTAATAGTTGAGATTCAGCTCGTAAACCAGCTCGACTGATTAGTTTGTCCATGAGGCTCATTGCCACATATTCTCTGTTAAACAGAGAAACAGCTGAAATGTAAATGGATCTAATCTGTAGGCGGGCTATCCAAACAAAGTGTTTCTGAACTACTTATATAATATAGAATTTGTCTGGACATGCTGTCTTTTAAGTATGAAAATGTAAAGCGTTATCACACATCAGTGTATGATGGACATGAGGAAGACAAAGGTAAAGGGAGTTGTGTGAAAAATCGCAACTGAGGTGTGAAGAATTTTTTTGTACCAATGCGACGGTATACAATGAGACACAATGTATGCAAAATCAGCTTAACTTATCAGCTCCTAACTTTGAGAACACACACGGCGAGTTGTTGACGGGTGTACTACGAAGCAGGTTGAACATAGCCAGGCCTAAACCTAACCTAAAAAAACCTAAAGAATATATGCAAATGATGGTAGGAAGTATTTTACAAGGTTTTATATGAAAAGGTCGTATAGCTCTGCACTTCTTGTATCTCTGATCATTTTAATCAGTTCTGCAAATGTTCTTTTCATAAGCTAAACTTAAAAAATGATATAATCCAAATTGAATGACAGAATGAAGATCAAAGATAATGAAGATAATTTCAATTATTTTTTGTGCAGTTGCTCAATCTTGACTGATTCTGCATGTTTGTGCTATAAATAAACATCATGTTGTGCTCACCTCTGTCAGGTTCACACATTTTAAATCATCCATATGTGCTGTCTGTCTGCGTGTACAATTCTGCCTTCATACTACATTCTTTTAATTATATCCAGAGCAGCGCTGCTAGAGGCAGTACCAAAATATAACCATTCTATGTCATGCTTAAAAAAAAAGTGAACGCTGGAGACGTTTCAACATTAAGTATTTTTAGCAAATGTTTTGTGGCTAGAATTCTGTACAGCGATTCAAACTGAAATATTAAATTTGCCATTTAAATTTCTGTTGGAGCTTCAGAGAAGCTCAAATCACACATACAGGTACTCAAATAGAAACAGATAAATATTTCCCAGGCATGCCAGTGGTCTTGAGGATGCTAGCATCTAATCACAGCAGTGATCATCTCATCATCTGTCCCTCCACCATCAATGCCTAAACCCAACAGTACCATTTAATTAGCAGCATCCTGCAGCTACATTCATTTGGTGCCTAATTGACCTCTGAGTCGCAGTGGAGATCAAGTCCTGGCAATGACAACAGCTGCACAGAGTAAGACGCCGCCATGTTGACACCATAATTACATAGCAAGTCCTCCAACATGGGCTGCAGAGTCAAAACTGAGTGAAAAGAAAGATAAGGAGGCAAAAAAAGGCGGCAGAGGGGATGAGAGAATAAGAAATAGATGAGGGGAAAAAAAGGAGGAGGAGGAGGAGAGAAGACAGCTGACCGGAGGCTTGTTCAACCATGAGATTAGGCTAAGTGATGAAAAGCAGGGAGGAAATAGAGACAGAGACAGTTGGAGAGCCTCGGGTAAGGAAAAAGCCTAGAAGACGGATGGAAAATGCTTTTCAGATGCTTTTAAGTCTGGGCGAGAGCAGAAATCAAGATAATACAGTTCTATGATAGCCAACAGTGAGACAGGAACGGCCACTGGGCTGCATCTAATAATGGGGTTGATAAATAGTTTCAGCTTCAATCACAGCATACGGCTGAACCCGCTCGAGGTTGAAACATTAAATTAACGTGGGTGTCTGGACATGTCAGCTGCGTAAAGGATAACATCACTGCAGCTCTTGAAAAACATAAAACAAACTAATCTAATCTGGTGGCTATAGCACAAAGCCGGACAATAAAAAGCACTTAACAGAAACTTCAATGATGAGACATTAAAACCAGAACATTTTGCTCTGCACAGATTTTGGTTCTTTTCATCAAACTTTGATTTAGGCTTCAGACTGAAGATAATCTTTAGACACCGCCAAGTGTTCATCCACATCCAAGGGACCAACCCCGGCCCTCCAGTATGAGGTTAGAAACATGCCCTCATCTAATCCTAGTGTGATAAAATTCAGTCACTGCTCACAGTTGGTTGGTGTAAGGTGTTTGAGTCTATAAAGCTCCTCTGTGCTTGTAAGACTTGATATTTAGCACCGCTTTTATCAAATTATTTGCTTGACAGTTGGTGGAGAGCTGAGAGTGAGTATTGTAAACTGTTTGCTAACCCCTCTGCCACAGCAACTTTATAAGGTGCTAAATGGCTTTGTTGTGTTCTCAGCTTTAAAGTAAGACAATAGTAATAAAGTAATAAATCAATTTTATATTGCGCTTTTCAATGTACTCAAAGACACTTTAGAAAAGTAAAGGTATCATCATTAGGTAAACAGAGTAGAGTGAAAAAACAACAAAATAATGTTAGCATCAAACAGCATCCTCTTGGCTGTGAAGAAAAGCCAATGCAGAAGAGCCAGAAACTCACTTCCTCAAACCACTTAAGGCTGGCCACAGCCTGATACAAAAAACAGTTTTGGTCTCTATAGCTAATTTTCCCGTTCATGACAACTGTACTGATGGTGAATGTTTATACAACTCACCTGTTCAAATAATATTAAGGCTTAAATTTATGCAGAATTAAGAGTGTGGGCACTTTGATTAACAGGTGGGTGCCATTACAAATGGCTTGTTTGAGCAACCAGGTGCTATTTGGCCCCGACAGGTCTGCTGATGATCCACATCTCTGCCAACTTTTAGATAAGCCAGAAGGAAAAAGCGGTAAGAAAGCCAAGATGGCGGTTGAAGGTGCCACAGATTTTGAGCTTCAAACCAGGTCTCTGAAAACCTGTAGATGATGTCACGCATATGTGGTCCATTTTTTACACTGGCAGTGGTTAACATGCAATATGTTGGTATAACCTTGTAATAAATCCATTGACATTGTTCATTTATTTGCTACAGCTTCCTTACATAAGCTAACATGTCAACATAAGATACTGGTCATACCAGATCAAGTAAATTTTCAGCTCTGACAGGAAGATTCTGTCATTTATTCTCTCAAAAGTTATATACATTATATAATCTTACTTTAAATGCTCCAAACTACATTAAAATGCTTTTCAAGCTTGGCAAATAGCAAATAGCTGATATGAAAATGCAAACCAGCTAATACTGTATAAGACTATTTTGTGATCACTAATCAAGCAAGTGTTGAAAGACATCACATACAGATTTACAAAGACAGAATCGCAGCTAAAACCATGGGGAGAAAAAGGAAACATGGACCTTCCATCCTACCACACAGTTAGGTGTTTTGTAGCTAACTCAGCAGTGACCTCAATTTTTTTTAGATTCTTTCTCAGAAATTGTGTCTCAAGGAGAAAAAAAAGTTGAATCTATCAGTGGTATACCAGAGCACTGTCTAAGGCACTCAGACAGTCTGGAATGAAGGAGTAGTCAATAATGAGCCTTCCCAGAGTTATGACTCTCCAACACAAACAGAATCAATCAGCGAGCCCGAAGGCTCGCTAGATGCTATTGAAGTGCTGTTCACACTGGACTGGGATCAATGACTAAGCTAGAGTTGACTATCGATCCAAAGTATCCTCTGGTCTCCTTCCCTGTCCCCTCCTCACACTTCAGCAGAGACTAACAAGGTAAGAGAGCCAAGACAAGCTGGGCTAAAGTGAAACGGCAGCATGTAGCATTCACTCCTTCATCTGGATTCAAACACACTGAAAAACATATAAATTGTGCTTTAGACAGCCTCTACTCTTTAGAGATGACCTCGACCACTACATGGCTGTTTCCTGCTCTTTGGTGAGCAGCATGTATTGTAGTAGTCTTGCTTTGATAGGTTTGAAAAAGTATAAATATTCTCATAACAGTAGTAAGTGAAAACATGCATTAATTCATATTTTCATCTGCTGATTTTCACAAAAAATAGTTTCAATTTCCTCATCAGAGAGCCACGAGGGTCCACCAGCGTACATTCCGTCATCTGCCAGTTTCTCGAGGGTTCACAGATATCTTAAGCCTCATTCAGGCTGGATTTATTTCTCTATGGGAAGTGGGGGTGATTTTAACATTAACATTAACAGCCATCAGCACATTAAAATAAAGCACTAATTAATAGCTAATGGTCTATGTCGCTGATCTGGGACACGAGGCTGTGCCTGTACCAGCTCCTATTTGTGTCAGAACACAGTCTGAATATTAACATCAGTTCTGTAAAAGAAATATAGTCTTTCTGCACATTTTTCATTAAGACTCTTTAAACAGCAGCTACATGTTGGATGATACACAAAGTTGGGAGTCCGTGTGCTTTTCCCTCAATTTTAAGATTCACCATGGCGTTAGAGATGACAGGACATAACCAGGAGTTTGCAGCTACACAAGACTATAATAGACTAAAGTTGATTTAAGTTTTCTGGCTTCAGCTGGACAATAAAGTTGTAAAGTTAGGTTGTAATGTTCTCTGAGCCAAACCAAAGACAAGCTAATGGAGTCAATGAAGGAAGCTGGTCGAGTAGACATTACATGTGATTCTGGGACTTCTGTTACGACTGAAGATTCAAACCTCAACAACACAATGACAAACCAGTCCAACAGTCCAAACCTGGTTTGCTAAAGCACAGCTTGGACACAACAGGCTTGGATAGACATCAGACCTAATGTAAGTCGCTCTGAATGACATGAGTATGTATCTCATAATCGAGAGCGAGTAAGTTTTCCTTCAGATTCACCTCACATTGTATCTTTACCTCATGTTTCTCCGTCCACGCCTCCCCTTCAACTCCTCTGCACCCCTGCAGGCTTTCAGTTTTGTCCTGCTGAATGTCAATGTCTATTGCAGACTGTATCCTGTAATTTAGCGATGTTTAAAATGCTGCCAGGTGTCAAATCACAGAGGAGCACAGAGAATGTATGATTCTCTGCCTTCTACTGTAATATCAATCCTTTTTGAATCCTTTGTTCAAAATATCTATGACCATATATGGATGACACAGACTGTACAAGCTGACAGCATAATACGCCTGAACACATAACGCATTCACAAATGCATAAATATAAGTCAGCTTAGGAGCACGTCAAGGCCTTTATAAGTTTGTGATGTTAGGATGAAGCTTGCAGGACTGGAGTGATCGGAGAGGGAGGGGACCATTATTGTAGCAAAACCTTTTACAAGTTTGAGAAGAGAGTTGTGTAACTATGTAAATGTGTAAAAGAATCTCTAATTGCATATTATGATATGTAAATTTACAGACACTCATTTACCCGTTTTTTGTACATTTCTAATATACTTTTAAGTCAAATTATAACACAATGAATGCAGTGATAATAACATGCAGTTCTACTTGTTGTACTTGGTGTTTTACTGCAGTTCTTTGTGCTCAGCAGCAGAATTTCAACAGAAAATCAACACGAGCAAAGGGATAAAAGTTTGCTATGAGGTCAACAGCCCTTCTGTCGGTCGCTGGCTGAAAGAACTATCAGCATGTCTTGCCCTTGAAAAGTTAACATACTCATTGAAAAAGAAATCATCCAAATTCAAAGAGATCTGGATCCTCTCTTGCATTCTTGGAGAACTGTGAAGTTGAGGGAACTCTGGAAGGTGATATGTCGATACCTTAAACATGTGATACTAAGCTGTGTATGATTGTGTAATCTCGTTACCCAGTTTTTCGCTTTTTCATTTTGCTTTGTTTTTAGGTCTGTCCTTTCTTTAACAATGTCATTTTGTAAACGGTTAAAACTCAAATACATACCTATAAAAAACGTTTGTTATGATGTATTTGTAACTTGCTCACTTGTTATTTTAGTACTGACACTAAGGTCTGCTATTCTATGCATGCACAAGTAAGCAACACACTTGTAGACCTTGATCACTGATGAATTTTTGATGACACAATCGTTTAAGTTATGCCATTGACTCTGCATGCGACGCTGGAACACTGCAAATCAGCAGTGAATGCTGGCAGTGCTGGAATGGGCACCAGAACTGAGCTCTGGCACGCAGGCCAGGATCAGCAGCCTCGCAGTTAACTCGGCCAGACTGGGACCGATGGAGGCCAGTCTGACAACAGGGAATACAGTACCGAGGTGATTTACAGGGGCTCCAACGAGGACTCTGACTCCGGGGACAATGGAGGCATGGCGGGTTCAGATGGGGACACGACAAGAGGGAGGTTGGGCAGCAGAGAGGCAGCGACAGCATGTAGAGCCAGAATGTTTTAACATCTAACTAAGACTAACCAAGACAGTTTAGCTTTTTGTTTCTGTTGGATAAATACAGGAACAGTTAGCGTGGTAACTTCAATGGATAACTATGCAACACCTTACACAGACATCATATTGTCAAATCGGTTATTTCTTCATATTCTGCTCATAATTTTAGTTACTTTTTGAGTGTTTTAAATCTCTTAAGTTCTCACACACTGCACCTGTAATGTTAAAAAAAAAGCACTGGATAACTGACTGTGCTTCCACAGCAGCCCAGTCTTTGCAGGAGAAACACGGGTGTAATTAATAACTAACAAAGACTGCACTGCATTTAGGGGAGCCAGCTCCTGCGGCCCTGTTACTGAGCATGCTGACTCAGTGAAATCGCTTACTGGGACACCTAACTGGGATGGAGCTGATGTTAATGTTACGAGTCACACCTGTGCCTTTCAGCCCTCGACGTGTCGAAATGTTTGCCATGTGAAAGGACCGATTCTAACAAGTGGGAAGTGTAACAGTCTTACACTAACATGTGTCTCATCAGACACTCATACGCTAAAATTTAATACCAGTTTTCATGAGATTTATGTCTCAAAATAAAGGAGGAGAGGAGAGGAAAGGAGAGGAGAGGAGAGGAGAGGAGAGGAGAGGAGAGGAGAGGAGAGGAGGTGCAGGGAGTGAGATGCAGGGCGTCAGGCTGCAGTGTGTCTAGACAGTATTCATGATCCATCTGTCTGCCACTGCCACGGCAACAGCCAGCGGCTACAACAAGATGGCAAACTCCATTACCACAGAAGCATTTTCTGCTCCCCCCCACCTCTCTCTCTCTCTCTCTCTCTCTCTCTCTGTCCACCTCTCTGTCTGGCCCTCTGTCTTACTTCCAATTCCCTCTTTTCTCCCCTCTCCCTCTGAGTCTGTCTGCACTCTTTTCAATCCCCTGCCACTCTTTTTGGCAATCTCCCTTTCTTTTTCTTTTTCCTCTCTCTCCCTCCACCCATCTCTCTATTTCTCCCTCCCTCCCTCTGTGTCTCTCAGCCATCACCAGAAAATGTGCAGCAGCTCAGAAAATTACAATCATTGTACAGCTTTCCCATAACGCCGGCCACAGACACTTACATTAACATTCGCTCTAGACAGCTAAATATTTTAAGCACCCGGCTCAGGATTCTATCCATTGGAAATGAGTGCAACCCCCCCGCCCCCCCACTCCTAGCTCCCGACATGAAAAAAAAAATGTTGTTTCTGGTGCATTGTGGAGGAAAAGAGGAGTAGACAGAAAGACAAATAAGTCGGATAAATCCGAGAGAGGAGAAAGCACATTTAAGGTGTGAGGGGGGTGTGAGGGAATGAATGAAGGAAGGAGGGATGAGAGGAAGGTAAGAAACACGCCAGACACACACACACGCACACACACAACCGAGGATGAAAGTGCTGCTGTAAAAAGTTTTCCCTCTCCTCCTAAAAGTTGTTGAAAGAGAACGCTGCAGCACATCAAAGTGGCCTGGCAGACAGCCATCGTAGCCCATTGGTGTCCTTCACCCTCTCTCTCTCTCTCTCTCTCTCTCTCTCTCTCTCTCTCTCACTGATCGTGACGAGTGGAGGGAACACTCTCATCTTGTTCCCTGGACAGCGCTGCTCAGCGGGAGGCAGAAGGAGGTGGTTGGTGTTGGTGGAGGAGGAGGGGTTGGGGAGGTGGTGGGTGGGGTGTCTGAATCTGAAAAAAGATTCAGACAAACAACAAAAAAAGTGGAAAAAGGTGGGAAAAGTTTGGGGGAGGATGTTTTAGATGGATATAACCCGTGGCACTTATTCTGTCAGCACAAACGGTTTCTGCTATTCTATAATAACATCCCAGAAAAGTAATATTCAATGACATCACCCACTCAGAAATTTAGTGAAACTAAAAGACGGAAAGATTTGATAAGATGGTGTGCAGTGAGAGACGGATTGTGATTGAATGCATACCTGTGGAACGCCGACTTCATGTCGTGTTTTTTTCTCTGCCTCCTCTGTGGTTTGGTCAAATTTAGGGAAAGACAGAGGTGGTTAAAGGATGGCAGGAGACAGGATGTCACATGCACTGTCTGGCATCAGGGTCAGACACTGTGTATGCTCAAACATCCACCCTGACCGCCTCCACCTCCATCCATAGAAGTTTTGACTGTTAAAATGTTACTTAGCTTCTAAAGGGCTGCATATTCTTATAAACATATATAGAGTAAAAAATACAAATACAAAACAGAGATTATTTTATCATATTGGGTGATTACATGTGTTTGTCCAACAAGGACTGTGCGTGGACTGCGGACCCTTGCTGAGGGGGGAAGATGGAGATATTTGCTCCACACGGACCCTCGTGAACAAGCTGATGCTGTGAGTGTAATATGAATATGGGCTTCACCAGAGAGACACACATCGGTGGCTACAAGCACTGCTGAAGCATTCACTTGTTCAGTCATCACACAGTGCGACCTGCGTAACACGTCAGCGTCCTCAGAAGCAGCTGTCCTTTCTGCAGCAAAGCTCCTGAGGTGCTGACGGGACAAGGAGGCTGACTGATAGCAAAACTTTGAAGAATGAAAGAAGTTTGTGGCAGCCTTCGAGAGAGGTGTATAAGAAGAAATGTGTCCACAGGACACATGTCTGTCTCTCTGAGGCGCTGTCAACACAACAGTGTAGGAAGTAACAAGAATAAAGAGAAAACACTGAATGAATGAGAAGGTGCGTCCAACCTTTAAATGTTGCTGCATATATACTGAGTTATGCATACGTTATTGAATGTCTCATCATCTCAGACGCTCCTGTTGACTCTGTGACTGTATCGTCTGTGGCTCTCTTGTGAAAATAGTGGTTATGGTGTTTAATTCCTGATGAAGGTTTGTGCTCTGAACGTAGCTCCTTTTGGTGCATGAGCTTGTCACTTTTTGAATGTATATATCATAAAAGATCTATCCCAGGAAGCTCATTATATTCCAGAGACCTCAGGGAGAGCAGAAATGAAGAGAGGAAAGAGAATGGACTGAGGGAGGGAGGAAGGGCAAGCAGGTTGGAGATGTGAGTCTGTATCTATTTGTGCTGTTTGATGGTGTGAGGTACAGACAGACAGACAGAGAGAAGGATGGAGCATCCTGCAGCACTCACAGTTGAAGATGCCCGGTGGAGGGTGCTGGGTGACCACAGGGCAGTTCTCCTCATCGCTGTTGTCCCCACAGTTATTCAGCTGGTTACAGATCAGCGAGCCCAGACGCAAACAATTCCCATTGGTGCAGTGGAACTTGCACTCTGTACCACCGGGGGAAGAGAGGGAAAACAGAAAGAGAAGAAACAATTCTTAGCACAAGCATTACGGATGTTTAGTTTTCTAAATAGAGCCGTGTTAACCGGCTGAAGCAAATATTACATGTGATGTTCCACTTTGCATCCTTGGAGAACAAAATATTTTATCTAGTCAAGGTCTGCAAGTCTTCATCGCTTTTATGGGAAAACAAAAGATGATGTGGTCCTTTTTCTGCAGCCCAAACACTGGAAGGTGAACACAATCCAACGATAATGGAACAAAAGAATAAAAACATTTTAAAAAAATCATCATTTTAATAAAAATACATGTTTACAGGAGGTGTTCATACAAAAAAACAACAATAAAAACAAGTTAAAAAAAGGTACTCCCACACACACACACAGTGTCACTCATAGTAGTGCATGCAGGCACACTCTAAAATGTGTAAAAGCACTGATAAACTGTACGGACAACAAAAATGCCGGGCTGTTATGTGCAGCTCTGCCCGTTATCTACGCCTCAGAATGTGCAAGGTCATGTGAAATGATTTTTTGTTTTTTTATGTTTTGTTTTATTTTTTTTTTACCTGTGAGCTCAAACACAAAGCACAGTTAATGTGTTGAGTTCACACAGAAACAAGGTCAGGCGAAAAAGTGGTCTCCCGTTCAACACGCCAAATAAATAAACAGCTTTTCGAAAGGGCCTTTGATGTGCCGCAGCCCCGAACCATAATGTTCTGTCACAGTTATTACCAAAACGCTTCTTTCTCGCCTAAATGTTAATATGCCTGATTAGCACTATCTGGTGGGAAGAAGAAGAAGAAGAAAAAAACACCTCAAACCTAAAAATGTGAAAAAGAAAAATATATATATTCTGGAGGGAATGAATAATCATGCTGAACTTTAATCATAATAAGTGAAAATAACAACAACAAAGTGTTTGATGCACTGGAAAGCAAGGCCATGTCGGTATGCCCTGGAGTGTGATGTGTGCGGTTTAGTGCAGCCATTTTACTGAGAGGTACACTCACACTGAGCCCACCACGACTCCAGAAAGTGAGAGTCTCTGCAGAGAGGAGGAAATAGATAAACCTTGAATGATAAAGACTCACACACTCTTTTATATTCTACAGAAAACTTCAGAAAACGCTCAAGTTTGTTCAGCTGCACTGTATATGTGCTAGCTCTTTCTGTAGTTTCCAGTCAGCAATCATTCATAAAGTTAAAGGTGCGTTATGTACGATGAGATGTGTGATGTAAATTGGCCATCTGTTGTATTCAAACTCTATTCAAACTCAAACTAACACAGAGTGCTATATCATCAGAATAAGCGCCAATTGCTGCTAACTAGCGGAGGAGGAGGAGGTTTTCAGCCTGAGGGCAGAGTGGGGGTGTGGGGTAGGCAAAAACCCAAGCCAGGTGGGCCGCCAACGGAGCTGGGCTCAGCAGGATCCCGGTTGAACACCAAACGCAGCCCCCCAAGACCAACAGAGGCCAGTGTGATGACAGGGAATACAGCATTTTTTATTTTGTCTCTAGTTTGAATGAAGTGTTTTACAATGAGTTAACAAGGCAATCAAGCTAATCTTAGTTTATTAAAAGAGAAAATTCAGCTATTATAAACCATCTGTAACAGCACTCACCTGACTTCAAGCCTTAATGCCGTATCTTTTGAATAGGTGACTTGGATACAAATTCACCCTCAGTACAGTTAATTAGCATGTTTATGTCTGCTGTGAAGCTGGACATTTGAACCTGGGAGACTCACTTCTGGAGCCAGCCTCAAGTGGCCACTCATCTATTTATAGTTTTTAGCACATTGGCTACATTCATAAAGCCAATGGCTGTATTATAATCTAATCTAATCTAATCTAATCTAATCTAATCTAATCTAATCTAATCTAATACAATATAATAAAATATAATATAATATAATACAACATAATTTATGTTACGTTATATATTATAATACAATATAATAATAATAATAATGATAATAATAATAATAATAATAAGTAGAGGAAGGCATAAGAATAAATACTTCTTCACATTCTCTTGATAATTTCATTGCTTTTCCAATTTATTGCTAATTTTGCCCTATAATGAACAAAAAATACATTTTGAGATATGTCTGAAATCTGACTTTGCCATCGCGCTCCTATAACATCTGTCTGTGTGTGATGGACAGAGATATTGTCTCTTTTTATTGCCACCTACATCACCCACAAAGCAACTCGACTGCTGACAGCTCAGTTGGACACTGCTAATATGGTCTAGTCTTTATCTGTTCCCCACAAGCAGAGGAGAGGAGCAGGCTGCAGAGGTCTGATGAGCTCACTTCTTTCTCAGTCCAAATATCCACATTTTTCATTTTCAAACTTGTCTTCAGTCCAAACCACCACGACTCAAGCGACATTACCTGAGGACATCTATCAGACTTTACACAACTCCCTGTGGAGTCAAAAGGCTTTATCCTGCTTCACTGTGTACTCCCCAACACCTGAAAACAGATTTTTTAAGGAAACAGTATCAAGCCATGGAGATAATTTTGGTTTTGTTTGCAGAGATTTTAGAAATCGTACAGATTTTCCTGTAGAAGGGATAGAATACAATAGAAAGGAATGTGTTTTTCCAGAAACAATGTCCTAGTTACTCAGGATAATTCACAGACTGCAGTTTGTTCCCTTTAAATGGTTCCTAATGAAAACTGTTGACAGGTGTGTAGATTATCCACAGTTACAGTCGAATAGCAAGCGAATGCCAGTCAGAGTGGAATGCTGATTAATAATTAGGTGTGTGAACTGTCTGTGAATTAGGCAATTATAATGTAGCCCGAATTGCAACCCATTAGGTGTTAGTGTGTATTTACTTTAATACTTGATATTCTGGAGGCCTTCACTCCCTGAACACAATCCACCATTCACTATGACTTCATTTTAAGAGAAATCACAAAGTTTCACAGTTAAAGTGGGCTCCAATTTATCACTGTCGACACAATTATTACTGTAATTAAAACTCACACAAACTTTAACAAATAATAATTGAGTAGTGGAGGCGAGTTCATGACAGTGTTGGTGAAAACACTGCATGTCATCTCCATGGATACGATTTCTAACCAAGTTTTTCTATTTTTTTTTTTTTTTTTGGCTTCTTTCTGAGAGACAAAAAAGACCAGGACTTAATATGTCTACTAGTTTGTGCTAACCTAAATGCCAATTTGTTTGGGAGTACGCTCCACTGAAGCACAGTATCAGCTGACATGGCAGCTTTTATGGTTACAAAACCGCAACCCTTTAATCCAATGCTGATACTGAAATTGGTTAATTGCTGCATCCCTAGTAGTACTATAAGATACATAATTCCTTATAACCACAGTTATACTTCTAGGATTAAAATAAGTTGGCAGTGGAGGAAAAATATCTAAAAAACTACATTCATGTTGTAGTTCCATAAGGTAAGTAACCTCCCAGCATCCAACAGGGATCACGCTCATAGATGGAGGTCACATTTTAGGTGTGTTCGTCCTGTTTCTGTTTTACATTTTGTTGCTTCACGGTTCAGTGGCTGTCATACAATTAGTTATCAAGGATGAATAGTGTTAGATGAGTTATGATGATTGATGACATTCTGCATCAGTCCCTATATTGGGGTGCTGTGATTACAAAATGAGGTTGGCCATTTAAATGTTGAAGGGTTGATATGGAAGATTGCGCTACCTGTTTCATTCAGCATGCAGAGCCACAGGTACTTACATGTCATGGTAATAAAAATCTACAATGTTTACATTTCTGACAGAGTTACTAAAAACCAAAGTAAACCAAAAAAAAATCCTAACTCTACTTCCTTAGTGGGTACCTAAAGTCTTTTGTTAGATGCTCTGCATGGTAAATGCTCACATCTTTAGGACTGCCTCCAGCTCGTATTGCAGATTCATGGTTCTAAATTTGTCCGAACTGACATCTTTAGACTTTGACAAAGTTCATCCAGATCCTCGCAGAGTGGCATGTTATCCCTGCTTTATTAACTTTTCTTGAAGAAAATGTAGATTTTCAGAAGTTGAAGGCCCATGCCTTGTGGAGTTTTTTTTTTTTTTGTCTTGCATAAGACATTTATGTTGATATTTAAGTGTTTCAAAGCATTTCATTACTCATTTGCAACACATTTTTGAAAAACTACTGTTTTCATCGAAGGTTGCAGTTCTTCTTTCCTGCTAATGTAATCACTAAACATGAGAGCCACCAGTTGATCGGTGGAATAATACAATACCATCGCTAGGAATGTATCACGTTATCTTTGTG
Organism: Nibea coibor; assembly: GCA_023373845.1. NCBI lineage: Eukaryota > Metazoa > Chordata > Actinopteri > Sciaenidae > Nibea > Nibea coibor. The sequence goes on from CM041726.1 coordinate 4,033,078, forward strand.
CGCATACACAAAAACATTCCTCCATAGCTCGACTAGAGGTTAAACTTCACAGGATACTTTTAATTTGTTTTTAACCAAATTAGCAGACAGCTAAGCCGCTTCAAGGACACAAACACTGAAAACTCTGCACAAGTGTTGAGTGCGAGGAGGGTTTCCAGGGATCCAGAGCTATTCTGGGTTTGTCTTTACATACAGAATCATTTCACGTTTGATCAAACAAATGAGTCCTGCTTGATACATGAACAGAACGTGAGGCTGAGAGACCTGGACTGATTTACATGACATTTAACAACAGTTAAATGATGTCTTCACCATAGTAACAAATCAGCGCAGACTCCTCCGCGCCAAACTCATTACTTAATGTGATTACAAAGGTCTTATCGACCGGTGTAATCAAGTCTCGTCCAGATTCTTCACACTTCTGGTCGGGATTCTTCTTTTCTCGTACTTGCGGACGTAATAAATGGAAGTTGGAGGAAAAGTGGAAGGAAACGTTTAAATGAAATTAAAGTGTTTGTGGTTGTGGTGGGGGTCTGTGTTTTGTTGCAGTTAATCAACACTCAGACAGCTCATACCTGCTCATACAACACGGTTAAAACACACACACACACACACACACACACCAACAAACACCGTGCAGGTCTATTCCAGGTGCGAGTCCTTCCGATTTGCCCGGCTGGCAGTGAGTGACCTAATGACACTGCACATTTTCTCCTTTTCCTCCCATAACAAGAACAGCTTGTTCTGCTCTTGTCTAGACGGAGGCGGAGGCGAGGAGGGGGGGCAGGAACAGAGATTCAAAGAACAGACCAGCATGACCGTTCTTTGGAACAAACCCTCTCCCCTTCTTCTGAGTGGCAATTAGTGAAGCCTCAGTGACTTGCCCAGCCTCTCCTCTCCTCTCCTCTCCTCTCCTCTCCTCGCTCTGTCTCTTATTTTGTCTCATCTATTACTCTCATCGTCTGTCTAGACTCCTCTTTCAGTCTCATATCCTCTTCTGTCTATCCTCTCTCTTCCAGCTCTATTACTATCTATTATTCTCCCATTTTGTCTTCTTCCTCTCACTTTGTATCTTTGCTTTTACTCTCCCATGTTCTGGCCGTCCTCTGTCTCCAGCACCACTCTCTTTCCCCTTCTCCAGCAACACTCCTATTCAGCTGTCACATGAAATTGAAGCAAAGCTTTGAAATGTCGGAAAATGCGAGGCAACAGTGAACCTGTCTTCCCCTAGTGAATTATGCACCCCCCCGCCCGTTACAAACACAGACACATACAGGTTAATTAGTGTGATTTGAAAATGCCAGACAGAGTAGTGGCATGAGTCAGGTGGCGAGCCCCCCCCAACAAGTTCGGAGCAGCAGATACTCAAATCTGAAGGATGAAGACATGAGCAGGAGGCAAACAAAAGTACTAAGAGAAAAAGTAGTAAGAGGTCACAGCAGACGTATTTTATAGACAGAAATGTCATTACTTATTATAAACTTACTTCTACTGCTTCTAAACATCATTTCTTCATGATAATATGAAACCTTGACTGTAAAAAACCTCACAGGTTATCTATTGAAATCTGCCGTTTCTATAATATTTTTCAATTTCATTCATTAGAATTAGTTTAATAAGTCAAATCTTATTTACATGATATGGATCAAATGGATTCACCAACGTAATTAAGCAAACATGTAAAAAGATAATTGAGAACTGCTGCTGAGGAACAGATGGAAACTTAAATAGATGTTTTCAAAAGATGTACATCCAAAATTGTTCGATCTGATAAAATTACAACTGAATGCAGTGCAGTTAGAGCCATACACCTTCAGTGGAGATCCTGAAGAAAACTCATTTGTTGATATATAAGCTGATATAAAACAGAAATGTTACTTTTGGGCAAAAATAACCTTAAAGTTATTTAAGGGGAAATAAAATAAATGTTTTCCAGATGCTTTTCATTATTATGGCTAATAATAAGCTGTCCCACTCAAAAGGCCTTACGTTTGGTCATGTTTCTTTGTTTAATGCGTGCTCACTGACGTTTACTCAACTTTGAATTTACTGGACATACTGACTGCAGGGACTCTATTGAAATGAATGGATCTCACTGTTACATCTAATAATCGACTAAACATTTAACTGCAGGACTGAGCACGGCTAGCAGGCTGTAAATTATACAACGATCACTGACCTCAATCAGTGTCCTTAAATTCACTACAGCCAAGCAAGCTGCTACTTATATTATTTTTCAAAAACATAACCAGTAATAGCAATTTGCTCACCCCCTATCTCAAACTGGAACAAAATTAGACTCATTATTACATGAGGTGGCTGGTTTACAATCCGAGGCTGGTTTACAATCCTTCCCAGTGTCAAGGAGGAGCTACAGTGGAACATGAAATTTATGATAAACACAAAAATAAATGCCCATCTAGAGTCGGCGTTTAGTTTGTCTGTTCTGGGCTACTGTAGAAACATGGTGGACTCCAAAGAAGAGGAACCACATGTTCTGTAGATATAAAACATAATGATTCATATTTTCAGGCAATTATACACTGATGAATTTATAGTTATGTATATTATATTTAATTTCTGCCATATTCTCCCTGGAAATCTCAGACACAGGATCTTTAAGTACATGACATATCAGAGAGCGCTGTGTTCCTCTGGACAAAAACAATAACAGAACAAATGAATGTTCATTTTTCTGACGGCACACATGATCTTCCTGACAAAAACTTCTGCCTCAAGTAAGCATACAAACAGCTCACATTAGAACAAACTTTGCTGTCAAACTTTAGCCAATTACTGAACATCACAATTTGCATAAGCACTTCCCCATATTCTGCCTTCTCCTCTCACACTCTTCATCATCTCTTTTGCTTCTCGTCTCCTCTCTGTCTGTCTGTCTGTCTGTCTGTCATCTCCTCTGATGTCGCTTTGTCAGTCAGCTGATCTGTCAGCCTGTCAACAGGCGAGTGAGAAAACCAAGCGGCAGGAGCAGGAGGAGGAGGAGGAGAGGATACGAAGAGCAAGAAGAAAACAGGACAGATGGCAGCGGCCAACAATAGACAGGAAGAGGAAGCGAGGGAAGAAAGGGAAGTGGCAGTGAGGAGGAGGAAGAGAGGAGGAGGACAGAGAACAGTGATGAGGAGGAGGATGGTGCCGAGGATGATAAGATTGTGGGTGGTGACGAGAGCTCTGAGGGTGAAGGTGACAATGACGACACGATGAAACATGGAAGGCAGAGAAGAGAGGCAGAGGAAGAGAAGGGTTATTAGGTGGTAGAGCACGAGAGGAAGAGTTAAACTACTAGTAAAACTGCTCTGACCTCTGTGTTATGACAGGTGTGGAGTATTGTAGGCGGTGTGATACTGACTTTCAGCAGGCTCATTCTTTGCAGAACTAACGTTTCCCATCAAAGGTCTCAAAAGGAAATCTTTCTTTTCAAAGAAATGATTGCTGAGAGACAGAGAGAGCTTTTTTATTGCTATTTCCTGTTACTTTCAACTCCTGCATCGCTCTCTAACAAGGAGAAACTAAATCCCGCAGTGGGGAAGAAAACTGCTCATGCAGACTCAGACAGAAAATATGTGACGTGAATTGCACTTTGACGAGTGTGTGTGTGTGTGTGTGTGGTTGTGCCTGTGATATAACAAAGTGTTGTAGTCGTCGCTTGCCAGTGACAGACTGGGGGCCGGATACTCGTTTTCAGCAATGTGTGTGTTTCTCAGTGTGTTTCTGGGTATGTGGCTACCAAAGTGTCCTAAGGCGTCTGTTTCAGTGTGTGTGTGAGTATATGAGAGGCAGTGGGCTGCTGTTGCTGCAGTCACAGCTCTCAGAGCAGCAGCATTATAACACATTTAAAAAGAGGCTGTTTATGGTGTAACATGCTGTGGCACACTGTTAATACAGTACAACCTGTGTGAAGACAATAAGCAGGGCCATCAAAGGAAGCACGGACTCATCCGTGTCCTCCAGTGCTCATGCTCGAGTCAGTGTGTTTCACCATCACAGCAGACGAGCTGCACGACTCCCAGTATTGATTTTCTATGTGGAGTTATTTTATCATTCCAATGAAGCGCTGACGTTAATGTTGGTACTAAGACTTAAAGTGGAATTGTGGCGGGAGTGGAGGATGAATATTTTCATATTATGTTCCTCTCACCAAGACCTGTCCAATGTTTTTCATCATCAGGTCAAAGTAAAACATTTCCACATACTCCACAATTTCAGATGGAAAGTTCCCCAAAGGATGCACACTAATGATTTTCCTGATCCCTTCGCCTCGTTTCTTCATAGGTCAACACTTCCATTTTCCCAGTACTTTGGGTTGACTAACTATCCAAATGTTAGCAAGCTACAATGCTGAGCTAAGACGATGAACCGGTGAACATTATAACTGCTAAACTTCAGCACATTAGCATGACCACTGTGAGCATGGCAGCCATTGTTACCACTAATGCCGCTCTAAACATGATCACCTCTGCCAAGTCCTTAGTGCACTGTAACAAATCAAACACTTTTGTAAAATGAACTTTAATATATTCTGTATTTAATATAATAAATATAGAAGTTAGTTTGAAGTTAATTCACTTTCTAGTATTTATTTTCTGACCACTTCAAAAAGAGATGAGATCGAGTCCTGTTTCTTTGAAGCATGTTTAGCGTTTTAGCATACACCCCAGCATGCGCTGTGTGGGAGGTAAAATAAGATCTTTATTTTTTTTAGCATAACATATATAATGGAAACTTGCTGTCTTAAAAGGTGGGATCAGTTATACTGGAGAATGATAGTTGAGTCTCCGCTCGGAGCGAGACACAGCAGGTGGTGTCGGTTCTCCCCGGTCGTCAAATACGGCTTCAAGATGAAGTTGACTGTTGAGACTTATTCGCAGTATGAACGCCACCTGTTGTGTCATGTTGTCCCATTTACCATAACCCAAAGCTGCCGGTGTTTGACGACCTGGGATTGAGACTCAGTTTTCAATAATAAATAAAAACAATGCAAACCATGATGATGCTTGGTTCTGAATGCAGTCCATAAACATTTGAACAGGGTCAATATGAGAAGCCTGGCATGTTATCTTTGTACCTACCCTAACATCAGTGGTATGTTTGTTGGTATAACAAAACAGTTGTTGATCCAACTTATTACTGAACTTTAACTTTAGGTTAACTTATTGGACTTATCTCAATTGAGTTCAATGAACAAACATCTTTAAGACAGAGAAACTTACATTATAAATTGAATCAGCTTAAAAAGTTTTACAGTAACATGGGTTTTACAATTTCCATAATGCAACTCATGTTAACTGTCATTAGAATGGTAAATTTCCAGTCTATACCACCAGTCTTTAGTATTCGGGCTGATATCATCAGGGTTATTTTCTTTGTTTCTGCAAAGCTCCTTTCAAAACTACAGAAGACATCATATATAGTAATTGTTTTCACAGACTATTACTCCTCCTGATGAAATAACTAATGTCCATGTCTAAAATCAGTGGGGTGCCCCTTTAAATAATGCTGCCCTGCATGTCTTTGAAATATTAATTCAACATTTTATTATTATACTTATAGTGTAATACAAATACATTAAAATGCTGCTAGAGACCGCAGATTAGCAAGGTACTGGGGTTCTGCATTTCCTGTGGTAAATGTGAATTGTCTGTGTCAGACTGTTTAATGTCCCCTTGGTCTCCATCACTCTGTGCATTTCAGTCTTTTCTCCTACTCCCTCTCTCTTTCTGCCCTCCAGCCTGCATCCTTGATATGAGGCGAGCAGCAGCTTTGCAGGGCAGTAAGGTAATAAATGTTTTGCAGATGCGTCTGTGAGCCATGAAGGATTGGGGCATCTTTCCAACCTGCTGTCTCTCTGCCTCACTCCTCTTTTTCCTTTACCTCCTATCACACTCCATACCGCCTCCCTCATCCTCTTCTCTCTCTCCTCCCTTCATCTCCTCCTCTCCTCTCAGGCCTGCCCTGCTTTTTTGACTCTTATTCCCCTCCTCACTCACCCGCCTCCCCTTGTTTCTCTTCTCCTCTGCTATTTTTTATATCCTCTTGTCTCCTCTTCTTTACCATAATTTCTTCACCCCTGTCTCTCTTCACCCCCTCTCCTCTCCTCTCTGTGGCTCTACCAGGATAATTAAGCATGTCAAGAGTTGTGCTGACTTGGCACAACTGACACCCATAGCGAAGGAGAGAGAGAGAGAGAGAGAGAGAGAGAGAGAGAGAAACAGTGACAGAACGAGGGGAGAGAAGTAGAGAGAGAGACCTTCAGGCTGTGTCTCCTTTCTGCAGTCCAGACAGTGCATCACTACTGCTCCTTTCTTTGTGTGTGTGTGTGTGTTCTGGCCAGGAAGTGAATGTACTTGTGTATGCCTCAGGGAGATGCAGTCACGCTATATGGCAGCAAAGTTACCCTGTGTTTTAACCCCCTCTATCTACTTCATCTGAGGCCCTGCTGGCTGGCTTGGCAGCTCACACCGGACATTTCATGTGAATTTGGCCACATGTGAAGGAAACGAAGAAGGTCATGTCACTCTTATCTTCGGAGTAACTTTGACACTTTGACCACCCGTGATACAAATGTATCATGCTGCATTCACGGCGGCAAATACACTTCAAACACAAGGGTTTTTATTGTCCTGCACTGTTATGCAATAATTCATTATGTTTAAGTGCCATTTAAGTCACATTAAAGGGACCCTGTGGAGTCTCCAATCACTAATGGTGTAGAACAGAGGTTTTCTCTCAGAGAGAGATGCAAGGCGCATACAGCATGAAGTGAAAGGGAACAGGTGTATGCTGGTGCTCTGAAACAACAGGAAGTTGGTTATTATACTGTAGTTTGGCCTGCTTTTTAATATGGTCAGCAGTCTGAGCAGAAGCAGAGCTGTGACCTGCAACTCATGGGGACAATTAAGATAATATGGATACTGGATATAGATTCAGTGTGACTTACACTTTCCGAGAATTCTTCATTATTTTCGATGTCCGTCACAAATAAATGCCCATAAATCAGCTCAGAAAAAACACCACTTATAACTGCAGACGTTGCCTCAGAATTATTAAGTTTTCTTTGTGTCAGTCTAATCCAGTGATAGTTGTCTGAATTGCAAACAAGAACTACTAATAGCTAATTCAGCTGCTTTTAATGTTGACAGCCAAAATGTGAGCACAGTGGGGCTCAGGTTGTAGCCTACAGCGTAACTGACTGAATCAACGGCAACACTGTCAGTCCATCACTGTCGATGGCGCCAACATTCGACTTTAGTTTGGTTTCCATGGTTGCCATGGTCACATGAAAAGCAGCAGTGGCGAGCTTGAAAGCGTTAAATACAGACAGTAGCAGCGGCAAACGGTCGAGTGCATTCACAAGACTGGAGGCCACCGACGCTGCCACGTTCCTCCGCAGTACTAAACGTCTGTCATCACGTTTGTTTGGAAACAAAGCTGTCGTCAACGGCAGTATCCACTCTCTGTGTGAATGCACCTTTGAGGACAGACAATGCGATTCGGTTTAGAAACGCTGAATGTGAAGAAAAACTTTGTTTGTTTACCACGAAGAGTCTCTTTTAGTGCGTCCATTGATATTTTGAGTCAGTCTTTTACAGGAAGTAGGCTGGGCCGAGCATAAAGCTTTCAAACAATATGGAACAATGTGAAATCCTTCAGTGTTTATTTGAATTCTTCTTTTACTGTACAGATGAATGTAAGAATAAGCAACAAGGGAAGACCAGACTGAATGTTTGGGCTGCCTTAAAAAAATGAGCGTATATTAAAGTTACAACACTTTTGAGGAGTCTGAAAGACTCCTCAAAAAAAGAAGGCAGTTTTAGAGTTACAAATAACAGATCTTACGTCCTTACTCCAGGGTCAAGGGAAGGAGAACAGGATCATTTCAGTCCTTCAGAGGTAAAATGTTCTACAGACCAAGCCTTTAATTTACTCTTTTTGAGCTCTTTCACTCAGCCTTGGCCAGCATGCAGGTGAAATCTATCATTCCTCCTCTCTGCCTGTGCTCAGAAATATATTCTAACAACATAACATTAATGTTCAGCATCATGTGATGATATTTTTAAGTATTGTGTCAAGGCTTCTCAAATTTCTCATTATTGGCATGGATCAAATCAAACTCTTTGTCCACAACGTTTGTTTCATTCTTCTAGTCACACCTCTTTTTAATCTAGATTCATTTATCTTGAGTAGATTTTAATACACATCAGATGTAATTAGATGGGAGTAAGTTTGACAGGGTGAGTTAAACCCACAGTTCTGCTCAGTTTATGGCCTCACTCTGCACTTTGTGAAGCCCTGAGCTAATACATAATAAGGCTTACATGGATCTACATCCATTTAGATACAGGATGGATGATATCTTTATCATGATGAAATCACCTGACAGCAATAATGGCGCAGTCTGACCTAGCCATCATCCCATTTTCTCTGTGCACTTTCCTCCATAACAGACTTATCAGTGCATTACTCAGATGAGAAGGAAAATTTGAAAATGTTGCCTCTGTGTGTTTTGCAGCTTAAGGTGCTGAGAGAGCATCAGGTTAATATTCACTGGTTAGCGTCGACAGTGAGAAACCTCATAAATATGTCCTCAGGTTGCCTGCTCACTGTCAGCTTTAACACTCTGCCCACGCAAACGCCCACACACACACGCACGTGCACTTCACACAGACAAATACACATCAAACACACACACACACACAGATATATACACTCGCACACAAAAAGAAACACCCGTGCATACACATGCTTGCACACACGCCCACACGCTACCTAGCCAACCTAGCAGAGGATCTCAGCAGGCAGCCAGCGCCGTCAGGCTGAGCCAAAATAACGTCTCAAACTCAGTAACCTCAGCCATCATATCAACAACTGAATCAGAGCAGATAGGCAGTCCGGCTGGCTGGCTGTTCAGCTAAACAAATCAAGGCTGGTTAAATGAACATGCAATGAAAAAGATGTGTCCTTGCCTCGCCGAGGAGACGGCGGTTTCTGCAGGGAATGTTTTTAGAAATGGTTGCAAATCATTTTCAGACGCTGTTGTCCATCATCATCCAGTTTGTTCAATCATCCGTCTGATGCATTAAGTGTGGGGACAGAGGAGAGAGAGGGCCTGCATTACAAAGTCAAAAACACACAAACTGTGAGCTGACAGAGAGCCGCTAGTGAAAGATCCTATCAAGATGCATTATGGGAAATGTAGGATCCAGTGATTTGGAGCCTGATCAATACTAGGGACTACTTTTCTCTTCAGCATGTGCTGCATCAGTTTTAACTATTTTCTTTTTTTTTTCATTTCAGACCCTAACATAAGTAGGATTTAGTGGTATCTAGTGGAGAGGTTGCAGATTGCAACCAACTGAACACTACTCACCTCAACCAGTTCTTCAAAGGGTATGGGAAAACCCACACCCTTTCAGTGTTTGTCCAATCTGGACTACATTAGAAACATAAGGATGCAGATGTAAAAGGCTCATTCCAAAGCAACACACACATCTCACCTGCTCCTCATCAAACTTGACCTCAATCCAAGCCCGATTGTTCAGTGTCCCCAGTTGTCTACTCTTCTGAGATGTTTGACCTTGTGACTAATCAAAATCTCTCCTTACTTCAGAAAACCATTCATCTACACGTCTGCATATTGGGATTCCTGTCACCACCAGCCCTGCACCACCCCGGACACCCGCCACCACTGGCTCCCCCAACTGCACATTCCCGTTGTGATTTAAATAAACTGTCCAGACATTCCGAGATTCAGATTACGGACTCCAGTGTTTGCACTAGAGTCCACTACCGTTCTCATGAACCAGTTATGCATTATATTTGTATTCCCTGCAGAGCCAGACAGAGGCCCGCTTCTGAAACGGCCCGCGGCACGGCCAGTGGGGCTTTAAACTTTGACTAAAACGTCCGCATATAGCTCCTTCAGTGCACATGGAATCCGTCGCATCCATTCCCTGTGGAATTACACACTTGGACCTTTAAGGAAATGCAACAGTTAGTCACTTTGGTAAAAGTTATTTCTGTGATCAGCACAATAAAAATCATTCAGAACTCCTGCAGAGTCCTCATTATCCAAATATAAAAAAGCTCAGAATGCAATAGCTTCGACCAGTATGCACACCCATCAACTCCTACTGTAACATGATAATTGAACAAACTTATACTGCATGTGTGAAAATCAATAACCCATTAACAACATGAAACATAATTTCAGTCAAACAAAAAGTCCACGATTCAACTATTCGTCCTCTCTGGATGCTTGACGAGCCCAATGTTAGCTGAAGCTGAACTCACAGTCTTGCTCATGTGTTTGCACAGAGGCACTGCGTCCTGGTGTCATGACACACACACAGCAGAGAAAGTAAATGGAGTGCGAGCGAGGAGTGCAGCTGGATGGAGGTTTGCTGCTATCTGAGGAATCACAAGAATTTAGGGAGTGGAGATAGAAGCATTAATGTGAGGGCTGCTTCACAATGACAGCAGCTTCAATACAGCTATTGACTACACTGAGCTGTAACACACACACACACACACACACACACAGATATAAACACCTACATAAACACACCTACGCGCACACACACTCCAACCCACACATAAATTCACACTTGACACAGATACAAATAGACACGGTCACAGATGACCATGCACGCATGCACGCACACACACACACACACACACACACAGATGATGTGCCTATTTAGGTCAGTGTAAACGTGGGCTGGGTGGATGTCTGACTGACTAGTAAATAAGCTGGATGGGAAGTAAATAAAGGAGACAAAATCAGACAGCAGGCAGCCAAGCACAGAGGGACAAGGTAAACACACACACACAAACACACACTGCACAGGCAAGAGTGTATAACAGCACATACACACACACTGGTGCTTCATAAACCTTAAACATCAATAAACATTTGCATAGCGAGGCACACACATGCACACTGAAGAAGAAATTAGGCGGGGATGATGACTCACTGTGTCTGTCTAATTTAGCGTGTTTGCCATAGACACCAGCACACACACAAACACACACACAAACACACACACAAACACACACACATTTTGTTTCAAAGCCTGTAATTATAATGAATAAATATGAACGCACATATGCGCACATTCACAGACACATGCGTGCAATTATCATGTCGTAAATCCTGTAATTATATTGGCCGAACATAAATACACACGTGCATGGACCTACACACAATTATGTGCACACAAATATGAGGGGCCGTTCAAGACATTATTCATTCTGGCTCTCTGACACACATAAATTCTCCTCTCACACACATATATTATCAACTTTACATACCTATATTTATCTCTTATTTACATATTCTCACTCTCACATACATATATTTGTTTGTCAAGAATGTGTGTATGTGAGAGCTTAAGTATCGATGAAACAGAAGGCAGCTCATTTCCCGTGTTGTGATTGGCTGAGAAGCTCGTGCCGAGGTACATTCGTGTCACGCTCTGTGGGTGAACTTGAAAGTGGCCAGCAACACTTTGGCAACAGAGGCCCCCGAATAAGGAAAAGGTAGTAACAACATACATGGTAATTTACCTTTAAGTCGTCAGTCTACTAAATCATAAATGTCTGTCAACACAGCTAACGCTGTGGCTAGTCAATGGCTTCAAAAACACGTCAACACGTGTAAACAGACTAACAATATCCAGCTCCCTCTTATTTCATTATTCAATACAGAAGATCACATGTCTTCTAACACTTAGTGTGCTGGCCAAAATTCAAGCTCACTCAGAGAGCGTGACACGAACGTGACCCAGCACGAGCTTCTCAGCCAATCACAACGCGAGAAATGAGCTGCCTTTTCTTTCAGCTATACTCCTTCCGTTTCATCAATACTTAAGCTCTCACATACACACATTCTCCTTTCACAAATATACATTCTCAGCAGACATAAATATATGTATGTAAAAGTGAGAATATATGTGTGTGAGAGTAAGAATATATGTGAGTGAGAGGGCCAGGATGAATAATGTCTTGAACGGCCCCTCATACACAAACACACGCCCACGTTCATACACACACATCTATGCAATTATCTTGTCATACATCTTGTAATTATATCAAACTAATATGGATAAACAATGTGCACACATCCTACACACACACACACACACACACACACACACACACACACACACACACACACACACACAGAGGTCCTGACCGCTAGCCAGTATCATGGAGCAGTCCTGCTGCAGACACAATGCACAGTGGGATTTCTGACTGATTTGAGATGAATTATAATATTTAATCAAGCATTCAGTGCAGGTTAGTGTGTAGTCATTTCAATTATTTGTCTTGCAGAGGTTAGCCTACTCATCACGATTCAGGGTGGGACTGGTATTCAGCATCATCCAGCAATCAAACAGAGATGTCTGTGGAAGCATGATAATTACGTACATAGCTGTATATGTATTCTCCAGTGTTGACACTGCTGCTTCATGGGCTCACACATTAAATAATGGGTGCAGTTGTTATGATGCATGTCATAGTGCGTGTTACCCTTTACTGTAATTTACCAGTGTGAAATGAAATCGCAGGACGCACAACTGTTTTGTTTGCGGGCTGATGCTGCAGCATTCGGTTTGGTTCGCTTCAAGCAAATTCAGATGATTCACTCGCCAAGTGGAAGTGTGTTTGGCGTGGAGCGTGAGAGAACAATTTCAAGTATTTCAATTAACACTTGATTGTAAATCAGTAAACCCAATCAAGAATAAGAAGATGAGTTTGAATGCTCGGTCACTACTAACTAAATAACTAACTAACTAACTATGGCAACTCCCATATCCCCTGAATGCAGCATAAAAACAGCAGGGACGTGGAGAGTTTTGGGCAATTTTGTTTGCCAAAAAGGGAAAAAAAAAAAAAAAAGAAGAAGAAACAGAAAGAAAAACAAAAAAACCCTCCAGATTTTCCTCTTAACTTGGACTCATCTGTGATGTCAGAAAACTCTGCTCTGCTACTCTGAACTCGTCTCCCTGTTGTTTTTACAGCAAACTGTGTCCCACATGAGGTGCTCTACTTGTTCAATAGACAGTGTTCCCACAAAATTCCTCAAAGGTATCTTTGATACAGATTCCACTATTGTTTCTATTAGAAACAGCCCTCTGACCAGTATGCTGGCTTTCTCTGCTATTACACATGCACAAGTTTACAGAAGAAACAGCCCGGATCCCTCGTCCCTCAGCTACAGTACAATACTCCAAACTTACATTGTTATTAAAGTATTTGGTGCTCAGATGTTGTTTTCAGCTGTATGTTTGAGGTTCAGACCAGTGCAGTGTCAACAGCAGATGCTGGAGATTCTTTGTCTTTGTTTCAAACCTTAGTGCAGAAAGTTTACAGAGAAGTTCATGTCATTTTAACTGATCGCCCTGAACATTGTGAGTAATTGTGTGAGTGATGTCGGAGGGTTGTGCCTTGATCGTCTTTTAATGTTTTTGTTCATAATACACAACTCTTTCTCAGCACTCTCATCCCCTGTAGGGTCTCAGAAGGCTTAGCTACCTGCTCACATCTGAAACAAGTGTTCTTCAGGACTCCTCTTCCCACTTAAAACCAGCTCGCTGAACCTTGCATTGCCTAAAGACAGTGAGAACTGTCTCTGAACAATTTAAATAGCATCAAAAGTCTTATACTGTTGTATTGAACGTAATTCCGAATAATGTGGGTGGAACGTCTTCTGACTTAAAGCTGGGGGCCAGGAAATGTTTTTGTTTTTTTACAAATACAATGTTTGTACTTCGGGTTATCATTTCTATTAGTGACATATACTTATATTTTACTGATTACTGATCACTTGTTACTGTGACAAAGATTCATTCCAACATGTTGCATCTCCTGTATTTAAAGTGTAAAAATGCAGAGCTGAGTGGCAGTCCGCTTCTGAAATGGGGTTTGAAACACTGACTAGAACGCAACGCGGCATGTCCAGGCCCGGTGGAGTTTGGGGATACGTGTTCTGAGCTAGCCAGCTAAGAAAACACAACATGTAAATGACACATGACAATACAACACACCTGGGGTGTAACTAGTTATTTAGACTAGGGCTGAAAGACTCCTCACATTTCTGGAGATGTAATGGGCTGTTAGGGAACCTAGTTTATGCACTGTGGTCTTGCCTAAAGGTACAGGCTTTTTGGACCAGGATCCATAAGTATATCTCAGAGATAGTAGGGACAGACTACAAACTCTGTCCTGAACTCCACATAATAAGGAAATAAGTTAGTTATCAACCACATGGTAACACCCTTAGCTAACTGGGTTCAGACAAGCATTGTGATTGGCAAACAGATAATAATGAGAGTGGAAAGATGATGTGGGCCCAATATTTCAGGAATGGGTCTGCTGGGTAAGGTGGCAGCATTTGAGAAAATATCATACAGTCTGAATGAGGTAGAGACGTACAATGAAAAATGGGTAAGGTTTTTGCAGTTTCACTCATTACATACATCTTAATGGACTAAATCCCAGACTCTTTGGTTTTGTTTTTTCTACCCTACTGTTGTTAAGCTGTGTTCCATCTATCTGTGTCAGCCTCTGTCTCAGCAAATTATCTGTACTTGCAACGTATGTGTGTGTATATGCGATTGCACACACAGGAAATCGCACAGGTGGTGAGGGCGCTTCAGTAGTAATCACGTGGTCTCATCATGAGGCAGGCATCCGTGTTTGCATGATTTTCAGGCACATCTGTGTTATTAAGAGCCAACTAAATATATTGACGTTATTGAGATAGTATGTTCTGTCTGCCAGCTCGTGTTTCTTATTCCATCTGGCTACTTAATAACTATTACCTTATATTATCCTTTAGGAAAAGCCATGCTTCTATCTAGTTTCAGTTAAATGACTGCCACTCTGCCCATTGTACACCTCCAAAAGTCAATCTTAAAATCAATCTTACATTCAGGCTAGTTAAGCATGAAGTATGTAATTTAACCAATGCATAGACAAGTAAAGAGGTGGACGGACAGATATCCACTCTGTCTCAGACCTCCACCCTAGGCAGCCAGCAGGCAGAGGGGCAGGAGGTCTTCATCTAATAACCCTGAGTTGTCAGTCACTTTATGGATGTGCGAGGGCTCTACATTAGTACAGCTCAATATGGATTGACTGTTGTGGGAGACCACACTGCGTGAGACGGAGCAGAGCGGGGAGGAGGACAGGATGATAGACGGAGAGAGATAAATGGAGATGGACAGAAAAAGGTGACCACCGAGGGAGAGGTGGAGTGAGAAAATGTGTCAATCGCAGAAAGAGAGGAGACAGGAAGATGAGGAAGTGGGAGGTGGATGGGGATTGAGGGTGACTGCAGTATTGTCTCTGTATATCGAGTGCCTCAAGCACAGTGTTAAAAAAATGTGCATGTAGGTGAGGGTGGCACTGGTTAGATTTAAAAGGAGAAACTTTCCCACATTAGGTACCACGCTTCATTTTTTCCCCTTATTTTTGAATTCCTGCAGAGAAGATATTTCTTCTCTTCCTCTTTTGTGAAGAAAATAAAAAGCTGGACATGATTTAATTTTTTGGTCTGAACAAGGACACTGACCCTCAACACGACTAAGATCATCAGTCAGCAGCTTCAGGTTCCTCTGGGTTCAAACTGACCACACAATCACAAAGACAGCTCTTTAGCTCAACATGGATTTCTACAGGTACACAACTGAGGATATCCTGAGTGGCTGCATCTCCGTCTGGTATCAAAGTAACACTACTCTCAACAATAAGAAGGAACAGAGAGAAAACTGCTCAAGAAGCGGTCATCCATGGAGAACCTCTACACCCAGTGGTGTAGGAAGAGGGCAAGCAGGATCATCAGAGACCCTGACTGCCCCCAGCCACAAACTATCCTGTATGCTGCCCTCTGGCTGCCCTCCAGCATCCCGTCTGGCACCACAGGGTTCAGGTATAACTACATCCTGCAGACCCTAAGATTGTAGAACTCTCAAGCTCACCACTTTGACACTTTACTCCTGTCATACTCATACTGATACATGAATGTCACATTACACTTACAAGTCAGTACATACATTATCTATTGCACTGGCTCAACCTGCTCTCCATTGATCTCACTGCCTGTTCATCCATCACAGTAAATATTAAATATTAATATGCAAAGCTGTCTAAAAGCTGTGCCCATCATGTATATGCATTTATTACATTTTGCTATCAATTCAGTTTTCAGTTTGATTCATATAGTGCCAAATCACAATGGGAAATGATCTCAGGACACTTCTCATATGCTTTAGTTTAGATTCAAGTTTATGTTACATTATGTTTCGATATTTTAGCTGCTGGACTTATGTCTTAGATTTTAATGAGATTTTTCTTTATATGTATAAATATATTTCTGACACATATCTATAAAAGCACAGTTGGTGGGAGCCTGAGAAATAAGAATTTCATTAGCAGCCCACTGTAATTGTTGTGCATATGACAATAAAGAACTTGAAAATGAAACGGAGAATGGATAAAAGAATTGTGAAAATTAACGGGGAACGAGGGGAGGAAGAAAGTCGTGTTGTTTTGCTAACAGGAAATGCAAGTGGGGGTATTTAGAGACGGAATATATTCAGGGCGGATGGACGGAGGAAGCAATTATGATTAGTTGCAAGGATGGAGCCAACAAGAGGAAGAAAAAAAAACAGCAGTGAAGGGGAGAAGAGTGTGATGGGAGTGAGAAGTTATTTTCCAGTGTTGGTAACTCGGCCTTGGTCTGAGTCTGCCTGAGCAGCTAAACACTCTCTTCCTTCCATGCATCACCTGAGAACACAATACATACAATAACAACCTCACCATGGAAATCAGTGTGGATTAAAATTCACTGAACACAGATGCAGACAGACACACAAACCCGGCCGGGCTGAGAGGAAGGCCAGATGTCTGTGTGTGTGTGTGTGTGTGTGTTTTACCTGACATGAACCCCGCACAGTAAACAAAACCTTATGTTAACCTTGCAGCTATCGACCACCGGTGCCTGCCTACATCTGAACGTCGGCACGTTTGTTTACTACCGCTCGATGACTTCATTCCCCTCTTCAACCCCACAGGGCATTAGCGGAGACTGACCATAACTAACTTAAACACACACACACACACACACACACACAGCTAATGAATTATGTAATACATGTGCTATGAGAACAGAGCTACACAGCTCTGGAGTGATTTCTCTGTATCTGCAGTCGTCGACCACACTAATAGTAACAGCAGGATGCATACACATACTCACAGATAAGCTAGCGTGTGTGTGTGAAGATCTGAAGTACATTAATCAAATTCTTAACCATGCAGCACACACACTGCATGCCAGCGCCACAAGGCTCTATGTTCGGTTTAATTAACTCCTAGGAAACAACAGAGAGCTGCTACACTATAAGTCAATCTGTCAGTGACTCAGTCAGTCCGTCAGTGTAGCTTTCTCCCGTGCTCACAGAGTGAGATGTCTGTCTCGGAGATCCCATCTTCGTCAGAATAAAGGTTCTGTCAAGCGCTGCACGCTCTTGGTTGTTTAAGCGATCGAGCGAGCTTCGGCTGCAAGTCAAATTACTTTGACAAATCAGTGGTGAGTGGAAGAGGCACATTCCTATGTGTGCTCTGGTTAACACTGCCAATGGAAACATCACAGCAGGGCTCCAAACTCACAGCAATCAAAGAGAAAATGGCAGAATGTGAAATTCACTGCAGTAGCTTGAAAATCCCGACTGGGAGGGGACATGAGAGAACGCTGTAGAGAATGTTATCAGTCACCTTCACGGGTATATTATCTGCATAAGTCTGTGTGAAGGAGCTGTTTGTTCATATGATGGAAAACTCACACAGGACGGCTTCATTCTGCAAGAGGTGGTGAAAATAAAAACCTGTCAACACTTTTCATGCGGACAGTTTCCATTTTTTGTCTTTCGACAGGAAACACAGGGCGGTATGTAAAGAATACATGTCTGTCTGAATAACCAAAACAAAAATTTAACACATAACATCACACTCCTATGATGGTGTCAACTCATGATGTACAGTTTTTAACAAAGCCACAGAATCGATCAACACAACCAGATTTTTTCTTGTCAAAACCTGGCACATCACCCACAATGCAACTCAAACATAAGACAGTCCGATCAAAGCTTCTGGTGTGTTATGCTGGTCAGGCCTTGAGCTGCTAGCCTCAAGCAGAGATGAGAAGCGGACTACAGAGATCTGCTAAGATCTCTTCCTCCTCAGACGTTTCAGACTCAGTCTTCACTATGAGACTCATCATAGTAGGAAAAGCACAGGCGTTTCTGAAAAGATGGCTCTGTTTACACCTGTAATCTGTCAAAATGTTTTCTGTGCAGCATTTAATGTGCTCAAGAATTCAAACTGGATGTTTCATTATCGAGTGCATAATGTACTGTATGTCCAGCACTATATGTCCCCTGTACTTCAGTATCTGGCCCAGCAATGGGCAGAAAGTCATTTGTTCAGGTATTCTTCATGGTATTTTAGAGTTGATCATTTCCCAATAAACAATAAAAACTTGCTGATGACTTGTCCTGCACTGGTAGCGTATACTAATTTTCAAATCAAATCAAATCAAATTTTATTTGTATAGCCCAAAGTCAGAAAACACATTTAGCCTCAGAGGGCTTTACAATCTGTACAGGGAGTGACACCCTCTGTCCTTAGACCCTCGGTTCGAGTGAGGAAAAACTTGCCCACAAAAAACAAAACAACAGGGAAAAAATGTGGAAGAAAGCTCAGGAAGAGCCACAGAGGAGGGATCCCTCTCCCAGGACGGACAGACGTGCAATGGATGTCACATGTACAGAACAATCAACACAAACATGTTGTACAATTACAATGAATTACAAGCATCAACAATTGAAAACTTTCTCTCTTCTGATGCCGCCGGAGCGGAATGCTTCTGGTTTGATGACAGGCTATGAGTGATTGTGAGGCTGGGCCTCACTGCTTACTGTACAAAAGCACAACTTTATAACTTTATTCAGTCATTTTGGTGAAATTTGCTGGTTTACCTTGTGACTTATGGACTTTTCCTTGTGGACAGATAGGTTTAGACTAACCACTTGTTAAAGCAGCTAACCTGTAATTAATTGCTGCTAACTGAATCTGACGTTAGCAGGCAACAAAACTGGGCGCGGCATCCAAACTAGACTGGGGTCAAGTACGGTCTTTGTGACCCAAAGGGAATAAAGTTACACTACAGACGTCAATTACTTTTTTGATGAACAGGCTGCCAAGTAGTGAACTGCTAACTGTCGTTAGCTCGGTCAGCCGTGTCACTAACTGAACTGACTCAGGTCTGGGATGGCAGGAGCCAAACCTGGCAAGAAAATCACCTTGGTAGGCTTCTGTATATTCCGCCAAACTGGCCACTGCTGGTGTCAAAGGCTGCGTTTGTTCCCGGATTTGTTGGTAGACGCTGACACTAGCTCATAGCGCTGCCTGCACTGCTGAGCGGTGAGGGTGTAAACGTACTCAGCGCTATTAGCTACAGTAAATGGCAATCAATATCTGAATAAGTGGCTCCATATCTCCCTGTTTTTACAGGAAATGTGTAAATATGAGGAAATAAACAGCACTCTGCTTTGTGTTTCATGGCAACTTTAAAGTGTAAAAATAAAACACAGGAGAAATGGAGGAAATAATGAAAACTCAACATATGGGAAGAACAAAGACAACAGTGTGCCTCTGTGTGTGTGCCTTTGTGTGTGTGTGTGTGTGTGAGTCAGTACTCTAGATTTGTATTCTTCTATTATTTATTCACTGTAATCCATTGTCTGTGATAATTCTGCTAACACTGTTGCTCTGGTAGATTTAATTAAAAATAGAGTGTCATTCTTAGAACTATTGTCTTCTCCATATCTGAATAAGCAGACATTTACTGTGGGTTGTACTTAGTCTCAGTGCATTCCTGTGGATTTGGTTTTAAATCTTTAATAAACATAATTCATCTCATGATCTGACTGAAGCCGGTCAGCACGGTCACAGGTCTGAACCCGTTCTGGAACCAGAGCTTGTTGGGTGTTTGGCTTTGGTTGTGTTTCAGCTGAAAGAAGGGAAGTTACTGTGCAGAAGAAGAGCCGGGCCTCCTCTGAACGCTCACATATGACTTCAGCTCCAACAATCATAATTACAGTAAGTAATTATGTTTTAATGAGAAACCGTTAAGCTCAAGTTTACAGAAGCTAATACTGTGGGCAGCTTATTTCTTCTTATTTCTTATTTAAGTGCTTATTATTTCTCTCTGCAGCGCTGTGAACTTTTCACCTCAAAGAGTGCAACCTGTCTGATTCTCTCATAAATGTCCAAACACAGAATTAGCACTCACATGCATGCATGTGCTTGCATGGAGGCGTGTATAGTTGAGTCTGCAAATTTGAAAGATGTTTTAATCACAGAAAAGTTGTTGCAGTAGGCATTTTTTGGACAATACATCTGGGGAGATGCAAGCTATGACTGCACGGGGTTATTGAGGCAATGCTGGAGTGTTCACATAAAAGATAAGTAACAAACTCAAAAAAAGACCAATTTCTGTTTAATTTCTGTAAAATACACTCCAGGACTGTATTTCTGCATAGTATCAAAACAAGCATATAAGCTGACTTGACTTGTTCCTCCATGAAGAGAATCATGGTAGTGATGTGGTTAGTTATTTTTCACAGTAATAAAAAAAAAAAAAACACACACACACACACACACACACAACCTGTTTGATTAACATCTCAGTGGGTCTTCCTGTTAGTTTTACTGCACCTGTTTGGGTGGGGAAGTTACACCTTTATCATTCTTACTGGTTCATGAAGTTTGACCTTTTGCAGCCACAGCATAGCTGCTCCGACCTGAGTGGGGTACTAATCAGATGGAATAAATGGAAACACCTGTCTGGGTGCATGTGCGCTTTAAAGCGGGAGATTTCAACCACTGTTCGCCATCCGCCAGCTGCTGGTCATTTACGCTCGCCCTCTGCTAATGAGCTAGCTGCTAAATGCCTGTCTGAGAATGGCGTGATGAAATCGGCAAAACTGTAATCTGAGTGAAGACGGCTGGTTTTTGAAAAGCAAAAACACTTTCTGCTCATTTTCAAGCATCCAAATTACATAAAAGTAGCATGTCTTTCTTTAGAAAACCATCTTTGGCCAATCAGCTAAGTGCGCGGGGAGCATAGACTCAGGCGGTGTGCCTTTTTCAGAAGAAGACACTCCGACATGTCACTGCAGGTGGAGCTCAGATGTAAATGATCAAATTAATGATGGTTAAATTTCATTTAGCTACTTTGGCTCACTCTCACATAAAAAGAATATGGTTAATGTTATTAGGAACACCAGTGATGAGTCAAAATGTCTAAAATAATGTTTTACTGTGCTGTATTTTTTTCTAACACAAAATGAAGGTGACATCTCTGTATCGAAATCATCTAATTTAATTTTAATGTTTAATAAATTACAAGATGTCCAACACGTGGCCCTAAGAGGATGTTCGGTATAAGGAGGTACTGAAACCCCCTTTTGGAAAAGCTGAAGTACACCCCTTGGAGGGAATTATTAAGATTTGGCAAGCGGTCCCGGACACGTTGGACCCCTCTGGATTAACAACATTGGACCTGACAACAGCATACCGCAGTAAGTTGAATGTAAATATGTCAGCCTGGCGGTGTAGGCGTGTGTGTGTGGGTTTTTTTCTTGTTGTTTTGTTTTTCCACGTTTTGTTTTGTAGTGTGTTTGTTCCGACGCCTGCTGGTTCAGTGTTTTGTTGAGGTACATGAGAAACTATGAAACGTGTGCTTCTATACGTGCTCGGAACTGCAATTATATTCAGTGCCAGGACGTCAATAAAAACATGAAATGAAAAAAGATGTGACAAACTAACATGGCAACACAATCAACTTCTTCATAGGCTGAACACACTTTGAACAGTCAGGACACATTTTTTCTTTAACGCACACACTCAGATTGACATACAGATTCATTCACACACACACACACACTCACTGCACTTTCTGTGTTTACCTTTAAAGGCATTTGTGGCCGGTAAGTCAGTTTCCTGCATACTGCTCCTTCCCGCGCTCTGCCAGCTGCTGCCGATGCTGCGATGGATGCCAATAGACCAACCTTAACCGGTCCGTGCCGCGGCCGCTGGGGGGAGGGAGGGTGGCCGGGAGGAAGGGGCGGCGCCTGCCAGTCTCACTGCCATCTTTCTTCATCAACAGTCCATGTGCGGGGATAAAAGGCTGCTGTCTGTCAAACTGTGCGGCGGGCGACTGTCGTACAGTCACTCAAGTACACAGCCAAGTGCTTAATTAGTCTGTATTTAGATGGTTTATCTGTCTCTGGACAGTACTGCTACACTGTATTTGGAGAATATAGTGATGGTTAAAAGAAGTAGTTGGGGGGGGGGGTCTCTTTGGGGCACTGATTTGGGGTCAGGTTAGAAGAGGATAGATGAAGTTTTAGAAAGTTACACTGAACTGAGCTCTATCCTCCCAGCAGCAGGCCTGCAGCCATGGCCTGCACACCGAACTCTTGGCGCTCTCTCGGTTTTTCTACCTGCCTGGCTGCAGGTGAGCTAAGATCTATGTATGCCCCAGTCTGTCTTCCTGCCTCCGTCTCCTCCACAGTCAGGTTTGTCTCTTAAACTCAGCTCTAATCATCATGCTGTCTCCTCCGATTCTCTGAGCTCTTTTGCCGCCTCGATCCTCGTCCTTTCTCCTCTTATGCCTTTTGTCCCGTTGCTGCAGTCCCGAGCACAGCACGAGGCACTGAGGCGCTCGCACACTGGCACCACAGCTAAGAGAAAGGAGAGAAAAACACAGACAGAGGGAGAGACTCTGTGAATAAAATCATGACATACCCAAAGCAACAGGCGAGATAGATACACCCGAGCAACAGCAAGGGTCGGGCTAACTGCTGGACTGCAATGATGCAGTTGAGAAATGTGCACAAAAACAACACTCATCCACATCCACCCACGCACGCAGCAGAGGACGAGCCCCAGTGTGTGTCTCAGTTTGGATAGCAGGTGGGTGGCTGGCTGGCTGGCATGGCCCCCTTTAGTTCCTCTCACCCACTAGGTTCTTACATGAAAGGGAAAGTTTTTCTGAAAGCCAAGCACCGCCTGTGACCCTATTTCACAGAGCAGGGGAGAGATAGAGCCACATGTCAGTGTGCCACTTTGAAGTCTGCCTGATAAACAGGGCTGGAGGAGGCTACGGCTAAGGAAACAACAAAACTTTATTTACATTTCAAAAGTGCCAAGTGCCGCTTTTTTTGTGTGTCTGGGAAAGGAATGAAATCTAAAAAAGAGGGAGGGCGACGGAGGAGAGGGAGGGTGGCACAGGGATCGGAGGAAGACCGGGTTTTGGTGAAAGAGTAACAGCAACCACTCTTTTTGTTGTCGCTTAGAACATATGAGCTAAAATGAGTGTGCAGGAGAGATAGATCACTCGGAGTATGACCGGGGGGAGGAAAGGGAATCAGAGATGAGAAAGGCTGACAAACAAGGGAAACAACCTGCAGGAAGAGGGAAGAACTAGGCAACAAAAAAAGAGAAATCACAAGGCGAGACCGAAACCAAACAAAGTAAAGAGATGCAGGTTTAAAAAAGTTCAAGATGACGCGAGAAGGGAGGAATTTGTTGGTGAGAACAGCAGACAGACAGTAAACAAACACACGCCCTGTCTGAGGTTTGCAAAGGCTCGACAGATCTCAGTTAGCTGGTCTTATCTCAGCTCCATTTGCCTTCCTTATCGAGTCTTATCACAGTTTGGATACACACAACAGCTGGTGCCCTGTCAAGTAAAAAAGTAAAGGCAGGAACTGGGCTGCCGTGACGTAGAGGGAACTTTACTTCATTATGTGCCTTCGCGATGATTCATCACGTCTGCTCATGACGAGTGAGTCTGTCAAAGTTCAAAATGCAAAGTGCGAATCGTGACGGCATCAACACACAGGACGTTAACAAAATTAAGAAGGGAAAACACGACAACACATCGAGCAGACTTGCAGTCGTTGGAGAGCAACAAAGTCACAAATGTAACTGTGGCTCATTCTGAACGAGCCTAAACACAACAGATATAAATCAATCAATACATTACTGAAGGTCATGTTGGAGAGGAACAGTTCATTCTATTGTGGCGGCTTACTGAAAGAAGTGTTGTTGGCTGTGCGGTATGTTCTTTGTCTGATCGTGCTGTGATTGGCTGCTGACAGAACAAAGACTTTAAATGAAATCACTCTTCCAAATTGCTATTTTGTTGTGCAATCTTTTTTGTTTTGTTTTATGTTAAGTCAATATGTGCAGAATCCTGAGTGCTAAATAGAAGAGTTAAGTGTGTGTGTGTTTGTGTGTGTGTGTCTATAACCCCTCAAGTAGAGTTTCTACTGAGCTAATGAATGCAGTGAGCAGTTATTGTAGTTTTTCATAAATGAATTCTTTGTCAGTTTTAAAGTTAGAACAGGTTTTATGAATGAAGATTTGGTTATTATTGGTTTATTATATAATGCAACATACTATTACATTTTCACATGTAATAATCATAGACAGTATAAAGAACGATGTGTTATCTGTGAGGTCACCCACCGGTTCCTGAAGAGCAGTATGTGAAGCTCAGTATGGTGGCTCTGGCTGCCACACCCAGGCAGGCTGAATGTGGAGATGGACATTTTAACATGGGGGCTTATGGAGACTGACTCATTCTGTAGCCAGCCTCAAGTGGACGTTCGCTTCTCCGATATGTTTTGGTTTGGCTGCTCTGTGATTGGTTGTTGTGTTTTCCTATTTGTCGTTGTGATTTACACTTCATCAAGGCTGAAATTAGACGCTTTGGCTTTGCAGAGGTTAGCCAATCAAAGCTGATTTGAGATAGAGGAAAGGAAAGAAAAGAGAGGAGAGGAGAGGACTAATTTATTACAGCGTTAGGGCAGAATTATCACAGAGTAATCCTGTGTTTGATATTGAGAAGAGCAGCCTGTGTATCCATGCAGAGATGTGTTTTCACTGTGTGTGTGTGTGTGTGTGTGTGTGTGTGTGTGTGTGTGTGTGTGTGTTAGTCTGGTAATCTCCAGTTTATCCCAGTTGAGGCCTGTGGAGTTCACTGTTTCACAGCCTGAAAAATGACGCAGTCATTTCGGTGCTATCAGAGCTGTCTATCTTCAAAGAGTCACAACATTAACTAAGTGATTTCACTGCTCAACTGAGTTCAGCTGCTGAGCGACATCAGAGGAAACATTTGTTTCTTGTGATCTTACAATCAGCAGGTTCTGCTTGTACTCATGTCAGCAGCGGCTGTTACAAGGGAAACACATGACTACAGTGGACCTCCAAACTGTTGACATGGGTGTCTATCACGTCACTGTCCAGTAAAAACATTGTTCAAACTGAGCAGGAATCCTGGTCTTTTTTAGCCAGGTCTGTTTGATTTTATAAATCTTTGGAATTAAACTTTCTTCAGTGGAGTTTGAAACAATCAGAGAAAGGTTTCCTAGAACCAGAGGTATTATTATACTGTCACATGACAATCAAAACATCCATCTTGACAAACTACCACTACCACACGGCTGGAGCAAAACTGTTAACAGTAAATTAGTGATTTATGAAAGTTGACAGGAAAGAGCAAAAGTCAGAGTTTATTTAGCTTTTTAATATTTTAATGGCAGAACAGTTTATAATTTATTTTCAGAGTTGGAACAGCAGCATTTATTTGAAATAAGTGTGATTTCTACAACATGTTCATATTCCAGCTGTTGATAAGGATTTATTAAGGACCTATTGTACAGAGTTAATTCAATCACAAATTAAAACATCACATAATCTATTCAGGAGTCCTGGAGATGTTAGCTGGTTAGTTAGCTGATTCCATTCTATTATAAATGTTAGATTATTTATGTTATACTTCATATAATGGCTTCTCAGGCGGACAGATTGTTAAAGACACGTTTTCTTCCAACCTGACATATGAGCTCTTTCTGCTGCCTACCTGTCTGTCTGCCTGTCTGTCTGTCTGTCTGTCTGTAGGGTCATCTGAGGACAAAAACTACTACAACTACCACTACGACCCGCTCTCTGTGTGTTTGTGTGCTGGGTTATCTGAGGACAGCTAGTCTTCATGACAGGCTGCTTGGAACACGTTGTTTGCTGTTTGATGACAGGATTTGAAGCTCTGGGTGGATGTTTGTCTGCTCTCTGGTCATGTAAGGACACCTTCTGGCCTGACGTCTTATCTCTGGATGTATCTGGCTGTAAGACTTCAAAGTCTGAGCAACGGCGAGAACAAAGCAGTCTGAAGAACATGACCGCAGCAGAAGAAAAAGAAGTGAATGGAAACAGCAGAAACAAACGTAAAAAAGAAAAAAAAAGATGTGTTTGTTGGAGTGCTGTAACGTCATGAACATGCTTACAGCTCTGACACAACGGTCGATACAATCATGGCCAAGTGCTGTCAGCTGTGCCTTGACCTAAATGCTAATGTCAGTAATTTGCTAATGTTTAGCAGGTATGATGTTTAGACCATGTTTAAATCTTAAGCATTTGCTAATAAGCTATGAAAAAGTCAGCTGAGCCTGATTTTCAACCCAATGATCACACTAGACAAAAGGTCAGAGGATCAACAATGTCTAATCAGGATGTGAAGCCTGGATTCTGGAGTCAAAGTTCTGAACTTTGTACACCACCAGCGGTAAATGTAGATTTTAGTTTATTAACATAAACACCAAACTTTGAGCACAATTCAGGCAGTGATGATGTTTGACAGCACAAACATGGGGAAATACATTTCTCGGGGGCAGGGGGTAGAACAGGAAGATGATGCCCCCATTTTTAATCCCACTGACAAAACTCTGATTGGCTCAGGTGCTTTACTGGGAAACAGCTGTCAACGAGCACAACACTGTACACCAACGTTTTTGAATTGTTGAAAAAAACCCAAAATTGGTTCAAAAGTTGGGAATCAGACAAGAACAGCAGAGGCACACCACAGCAAATCTCCAACCCAACAACCTCCTTCCACAAAGATGCAAAGACTGAACTCAACAAACACAAACCAGAAGCTGAACAACACAATCACAACTTCATCTCTTTGCCATATTTTGCATTAATGATATTTTTGGAGAGCTGTCACTGTGTTCCTGAATTTGAACAACACTAACTATATCAAATAACCATGTAGTCTGAGGATGAGATATCCAGTGACAGTTGTCACTGGTGTTGATGGTATAACTTAGACACAGCAACTGAAGCAACTGAACAAAGCTTCCACTGGTCACTTAGGGTCAACAGTTGTGAGAACACAGAAAGTGTTTTTCTGGGACAACATTAGCCTGACATGGTTTCTTCTGTGCTGTAAGGCAGCACAACACAAATAATGAACTCCAATAATACAAATACCACTCCAACATGGCCTCAGGAGAGTGTATTTGAATAAAGGAACAAACAAACCTTCACAATGACAAGTATATAGTTTATTCAAGGGTTCTTAAGCCTGACATTGTACATTTACAAGCTCCAACCCTGATGTTATGGAGCTCTGACCTCCCTGGAGTGGGCAAAGTAAGGAGAGCTTCCATCACAGCATTATTAGCATTTGAGTACAGTACATTTCTGCATGTTGTATCTGTCTGCTGTTGTAACATACGGGGATAACTAGAAAGCCTGACAGCCAGCACCGACTCCTCCGCTGGGTCACACAGGGACATGTGCTTATCAGTGCGACAGCAGTCAGACAGACAAACACGGAACGGGGAACAGACTTTAAAACCATGGGGCTGGTCGCATCTGTTACACTCAAAATGGAAGCATGCTAAGAATGTGATTGCATAACAAACCAAGAACTGGGGCTACTGAGGTGATTCAGAGTTCTGCTGCAACAGACGTGAGAAAAAAGTCACTTAAAAATGCAGTTTATATTTGGTTTGACTCTTATCTAACAGTATTGGTGAGAGGAAATATGAAACGTCTCACTGCTGGACAATAAAACTATTGTATGTGTGTGTGGATGTCTCAGAGATTATAAACAGGTGAGGGTGATACTCAATTTCAGTTCTTTAGATATTTCTCTTTCAGTGTCTAAACACTGACAGGGGTTGGTAAAATGTCAATATGCTTTTTTTATGGTAGAAAATGTACAAAATGTCTCATTTTAAACCTAAAATTTTAGAAAAAGTCTTGATTATCCAGACCAACACATTATGAGGCTGTGTCTAGACCAAGCAATAATCTACATTGCTGTGAAGTGAAACCAAGAGTGGAAAGTGTGAAAAACTGCAGTTCCTCAAATGGCCACTTGAGGCTGGCATTAAGCATCTGAGTCGGTCTCCATAAGTCCCCATGTTAAAATGTTTTCAGAGCAGAAATAATGTTTACAGCCTGGTACACAGTTTTGGTCTCTAGCTAATTTCCCTGTTCATGACAACTGTACTGAGGGTGAATGTTTATACAACTCACCTGTTCAAATTATATACAGCAGCCAACCAACAAGGCAATGACCACAACATCACCGATACTATGTCAATGTTTATATAGTCTATGGTGAAGACCATACAGTACATATATAGCCTCCTGTTGAAGCTAATATTTCTTTGTGTGAGGCGTGGTCCCAGCTGTCTCAGTATGTCTTGCATTGCAGACCTACAGACATCTGTGTGTTTTCCTTTGTGGTTTAGGCAGCCATTACAGAACCTTTATTACAGAACATTTTACTGACATATTAAAAAATGTCATATTAAGTTATTGGTATGCCTGTGAAGCAGCAGGTGTTATATCCAATCACAGCAGTGGTGTTGTCAGACGATCCACAGGAAATTTAATGTCCAACCTGTCTTGGTCTTGACCGGCCTTAAAATAAAATCAAAAAGTGGTCTTAAGACCAGTTTCAAGACCATGACCACTGCACTGATGCACAGTATGTGTATGCTGAGGTCGTCTGAGGACACAGCCACTCTGTCACACATGAATAGATGAAGATTATACAAGACCCCAAATGATTAATGGAAGATCCACTTTCGTCTGCTTCATTAGTCCCTTCTATACTGTACTCCAGTTAGACGAGTCTGGCTCATGGCCAGGCTGCAGTTAGCACAGGCTTTTTAAGGTTGGGCCCAGCAGCTACCGTCTCACACTTCAGAGACGACTCAGCTGAGTGTTTGTCTTCCAAGGACAGAAAACAAGGACAGCAGTTTTAAGTTACTGTACATGGATGGATGAGTTACCCGACTATCACCATTTTGTCTCTTTTCATATAGTTTCATGCTTTGCTTGCATTTATTAATTAAACTTCACATTAAACAATTGGACTGATGCAATCACTTCAGCTAAATAAGTAACTAAATTACTAAAACTAAACTAAAAAAGTAACAGTCAACTTTTTTTTATCACTTATCTGTGACATGTAACTGTGGCAATGTTGCCAGAGTGTTATGTGGATTAAGCAGTGTAAACAGTGTCGGGGAGTGCACAGACATCTTAGACACATATATGTCAAACCTGATTAAATAAAACACAAACTTTAACAGAAAACATGTTTTTATTTGCATAATTTGGGTGAACTGAAGCTTTTCAGAATATTACACTTTCCTGGTGCATTCCTGAACTTGATTTATTGCCTGAAATAGGCTTCTACTTGGCATATTACAAATAATACACAGTGTAACAATGTGTTTTATTGCCCACTGGGTCTAAATGGATTCAGTTCCATTTTCAGTGCACTTGAACCTGATGCTGCCATCTGCTATACATTTCACCATGGCCGCTGTGAATGTTAAGTTGTGTCTGGCTGGCAGGTGTCAGTCTTGTAAGTGATTACCCGAACACCTCTCGCACAGGTGTTTCATTTCAGTGATGGACTGAAGCAGCACTATTTAATTGTAGGCAGCATTAGCAGCAGTGACAAAGCTTCAGCACATAATCATTTAGACACAGAGCTTTGAATTTGTGTACACAGCAGTTTTGGCCGCAGTTCCTCCCGCCTTTGCCCTCCATCTGTCCTTCAAACCTGCAGGCTACACAAACTCCTTCCCTGTCCTCCTTTTTTTTGCACTGTGGGCTCTGTAAGGTAGAAGCCATAAAACTGTAATTGTAGTGTTTGTGTTTCGATCCCTGGCTCCTCTTATTCACAAGTGTGCTTGAGCAAGGCACTAAGCTACAATTTGTGTATGTGGGAGAAGTAAGTAGCTTTTGACAAAAGTGTCATCTGAATGTATTTCATGTGTTTAAAGGGATAGTTGTGGTTATTTGAAGTGGGGTTGTATGAGGTACATAGTCATTCTATTACCTAGAGTAGATAGCTGCTATTTTACCTCTACACCGGTCTACAGCTGCCTCCATCTATGTAAATATACCGTGTGTGCAACATGTCAAAACACACAATAAACAGCATATAAAGGCTGTTCACAGCAGAGACAGGACAGTGACTCCTGTGTTTCTGTGAGGTAAAATGATGCTTTTATTTAAAGTCTGGTGGCTTTAAGAAGAGTATAGATCGATATATACAGGGCCGTCTAATGACAAGGTAGTGAAAATATAGTCTATTAAGACTGTCATTGACTTTTTTTAGGTGGGTTTCTTTCAAACCTCTCCAAACTTTGGGTAGGCTGACCGCCATCTACTGTAGGTAACACACTGATGAATCTCATACAACCTCACTTACCCTTAAATGTCATTATGTATATAACAAAAAAAAAACAAGATCCAAATTGTTTTATATAAATACATGAGTAGCAACCATTTCCAACGTAACAGAATTTGACAGCTTGTTGCCAAGTGAGCATGGTATAAGCAGGATAATACCCTTTGTGGTGTAAACTCCAAGAACACTTTGCATCTGCTTATTCTTATATTATTCTGTGAGAATGAAGATCTACAACCTGTTCACTGGACTTAACTGCCCTAGGCTGAGCTGCTCCTAGACAGCAGACTTTGTGTTGGTCTCATTCCAAAATATACATACATATGTATGTACATATTCCTGAGCTGTCATGCACTTGTTATCACTGGGTATAAAGCAGAAATGCCTGAAAACAATAACCTTTATTTTTGTTCCTTTTGGAGGAATTATCTAATACATCATTTACCACAGGAAAAAAAACATGTAAGAGTGTGAAATGATGCACAAAATGACTGGCAAAGCAAAACCAAACAAAGGTAGGCTGAAGGCGTCATTCGTCACATCCTTGTCTGTGATCGGGCTCTGTGTCACGCTGACTGCCAGCCGAGTGTGACAAATCTGACAGGCTTAATCTGGCTATGCATCAACTCCAGTGTCGAGAGGCCGGACGCACAGACAGACAGACAGGTAGACGGGATGTGGGGCAGTGATGGTGACAGACACAAACACCGCTGAGACAGTGCAAAAGAGGCAGACAGGTAGGTGATGACAGTAACATGAAAGGTTAAAAACTCTCCGCAGTATCGACAGCTGCGATGACGGGCTACTTTAAATCTGACAAGTGGCTGCTCCAATCCAGACGTTTAACTTTTAACTGTCGCTACAAAGAAAACGCTGCAGAGAAGAACAGCACCCAGGACAGACAGATGCATTCGACCACAGGGAAATAAAAGTAAATACATACACCAGTAAACAAACAGGGAATGCTTAGACTCTAAGCTTGAATGTGCGTATGGTGGCAAGACTGCAGATGTGTGTAAAAGCGATATAATCCGACAATCCATACTGACAGACGGGCTCGACACAAAGACTATAAAGGGAGAAGAGCCATCGGGCAAAATTAGCCAACACTTCCATAAAGAGACAACTGATCAAAGTCCTTTCCTCAAGGCCTCGCAGAGGATTTGCTTAAAATGTCTCCTGATGTTCTGTTCGGTAGATTGGCTAGCTGTCCTGAGCGTCAAACCCAAGACAAAAGACGGGAAAAGGCTGGATGGATTAGAGGAGAGATTGTCTGTGGGCATAAACACTGGGCTCGTACATGTGATGTCATTTTATTGAGCCAAACAATAGATGTAAAGTGGATGTTAAGTGGCGAGCTGCAACAGGGCCTGGTTAGCATCAGAGTTTGTTACGTGGCCACCAGCACAGGCCTGCTTCTGCTGATACTGTTAACTGCTTCCACTGGTCCGGCTGCCATAGCAACACACAACAGGATTTTTATGGTAATCTGTCTGTTTCTGACTGCAAAAGAGAAGAACGGCCTGGTGTGCTGCTGCGGATTGACCACATTTGCTCTAAGTGGATCGCCGCCATGAAGTCTTTTTCCACTAGAAGGAAGAGAATAATTACCTGAAAGTGAAGAGGCTGAAATACAAAGCCATTCCCTCACCTCGCCACCGTTACCAGGCTTTTCACACAAGCGTGTGTGAAGACACAAAGCTGAAGCCATTGTGTCAAAGCAGCTTAATAACAATCGATTCAGAGATTTTGAAAATGATGATTCTTCTTCTTTATGTTGAGTTGGGGTAATGTGCGATGATGGGGTGATAATACCGTTCCTGTCTGAGGAAGTTGTTGCACTCACTTGCTGTGTGCGCTGCAGTGTACAGCACCACAGCATCATTCTCGGTGCTACTAACAGACTGCGGCAGAGTGAGGAACTCCAAGTCCAATCCTTCTTCTTTGAAGTCCAATTTGGCACCAATAAAATACAACCTCCTCCTCCTCTTCATCTGCCAGAACACCTCTGGAACACACCTTACAGAAGTCAGCATATTTGGGGCCAATGCTGGATTGATTGGATCAGCTGGCACAAAAATGACAGAATATCAAGTTGCTCAATCTCTCTTGAAAACAATGACCTCCCTCTGGGTAATGATGTGCGACAGCTGGTGTGAAACTTCACTTACGCTGTCTGCGAAAGATGTGATTGATTAATATTAATCTTCTATCATCTTTTAACTCATACATTTATCAACCATGGTCATGTAATTGCCTGTGCTAATGCACAAAGCTGTGACCTGAAGCGTCTTAATCTGTGAACTCAAAAAGTCTTCTGAGGAACGCGCCTCAGATCTGGACCTGACTGCTCTCGCTGCGCAGACGAGATGTTAGGTGTGTTGTCTCTCATTTATTTATAAAGCTGCGCAGAGCAGATGGGTTGGTAAACATGAACATACTGTAAGTAGTTTACGGCCTTTCACATGATATCTGGGCACTGAATTTTGAATATTTTTCAGATGGCGTGTGGTGCCAAGGGAAGAAAAAAAATTGGAGAAGATTCTCAGGGATTTAATGTTTATTCTGACAGTTCTTATATGCATGGATTGTGATTAAAGGCTTTTTGAAATTGGTTCTGCTAACGTTTCTTTGCTCATCCACTTCAAATGTATTTCTAAATGCTATCGAACTAACTCCAGTCTCTTCTAATTGTACGGCTAAAGGCGATGTATCACAAGAAAAGCCAATATCAGGTCATGAGCATTAAACTTTTGAACTTTTAAACTTACATTGAGTTTTAGGCACGTCTGAGAACATGAAAAGTTGAGAGGAGATGACAGGGGGTGTCTGACCGTGAAACTAAATGCACTTTTTAATCAATGAATTTGTATTCTTTAAAGTTGATGGTGGTGTTGATAAAGTTAAAGTACTGTACTTTTTGAACTATTGAATCCCATTCCCCCCAAATCAAATGGAAAATACAGCTTATCTTGACAAAAATCACAGCATAAATCAGCTGATGCTGTGAAAAAAGCACCACAAAATACATTTACAATGCAGTGAAACATTAAGGAATGCAGAAAAGGCCAAATACAGTGGAACTACTGTCCTCTAAGGCTCTGATCGAGATAAAGTAAACCGTTTAGATCAGTCTTGGATCAAATGATTTACATTCAATAGAACACGGCATCTTTAAAGGCCTCTCTGAAAACACACGGATACAGACAAATATGTTGACAGGCCCATGAATCCTCGCATGCCACTGCAAGAAGAATGTAAACATAAAAATATGCAGGTATATTTGAATAAAAGAGACACACATAAAACGGATCACACAAAGAAGCACAGCGTGTGCAGAAGCAGCTAGAGGCAGCAGAGATATTACAGGCTGCAGTCACGCAGCAAAAATCCATCTCGCTCCCTCTGACTGGAAAATAAAACTAAAAAAAAAAAAAGTAAGAAAATCAGACAGCACAGCACGGCCAAACAGAGCGACCCACCTCCCCAGAGAGAGCCATGACTGACTGTCTGGAATCCACACACACACATGCATACTGCACTTGGACCCGTATACATGGAGACAAAAACACAAGTTACACTGATGTAGTCACCCACGCTGAAAGCCTTCACATGTACGCACACACACACACACACACACACACACACACACACTCATGAGCAATGAAGAGGAGTCAGGCATTTGAATGATGATGTAATTTTAAGTTTTAGGTTTTACATTGCTTTCACACACACACGCACACACACATTTCAAATCAAATCAAAGACATGACAGACAGTTTCGTGCCAACACGAGATCAACAGCAAATGTTCACCACCTTTTGCTTTCAACAGTATGATCTGATTACGTACAGCCTTAAGTGTCCATAATTAGATTACGGACACTTAAGAGTGACAGGATGGAGGAATGAGGCCACAAACTGTCACAATCAGTGAGGCCCGCGGACAAAGGGAGCGTTCTGTAATGTGCTTCTATAACAGTGTTCAAATCTTTTGATGTTTAGAAAAGTTGATTAGATTCACAAGACCTAATTAACAGGTAAATCTGTCAGATGAACAGTTTATTTCAACAACTGTGAAAAGGGCCAGCTGTTACCATTCTTTAACAGTCTAAAATTAGTGAGACAAATGAATTGGGTAAGTTGGGTAACTGTATCATGGATGGATTTGTTTTAAAATCTCCTCAGACAGAAGAGGTGTCAGCAAGCAAGTGGACTGTGCTCCTCCAAATTAGTTTTTAAATCCAATGTTAATTTGCGTGGCCTCGGCTGTGTCATGCTCTCTCTCGCACTGGTCTTTGCAGCTGCATTTCATCTGTTGCCGATCTTCTGTATTGTTCCTTGCATCCACTTGTTGTGCTCTGTTAACCAAAAACTCATTGCGGCAACAAACTGTGGACAAGTGTTGTCACAGAGACATGGTGGTCGTGGTGTAACTGCGGAGGACTCTGGTGTTGACTCCATGTTTCGAATATGTGGAGGGAATTTGGTCAAGCTAAAACAAATTGTACGTTTTTCTTCATACGAGGAAAAACCTGTGCTCAAAGTAGGTATTCCCCGTTCTGAGGGGACTCCACGGATCCCTCAAACAGCCTTCTGGTCCATTGACCTCATTCTGGGAGCCGCAAACTGCGCCGGACCACGACATTTCAAGCAGAACTTTAACAGAGACTAGGGTAGATAGGTCAGGCCAAATGGCTCATTCCATTCTGCTCTAAAAGGACATTAGAGGTGACACTCTACATGAAGCAACTTGTTATGAGTCCTTAATCTCTCAGTTCAGTCTCTCAGCAGCCATAAAACTGCAGTGAGACAAGACGCTGACTAAGGAAAATGAGTGCGATAATAATGCAGTTAAAGGACTGCGGCTCTGAGTCCGTCTGGAGCATCCCAGTCACTGTGCTCTGATCTCATTCTGCATTAATCAGCCAAAGGTCACTGTTGCTATACATTAGAAAAAACTTCCTTTTTTCTTACTCTGGATTTAATGAGCGGTGTGATCCTCTCCTGCTCTGAAGCCCAGCCTCATTAAACATATGACTACTTTCGACCATATGTTGACATCAGCACCGCGCCACCAGGGATAAGGCACAGTTTAACATTTTCACACATTAAAGAGAAAGCGGCCTACACACTCACCGTCGTGCCATGGAACCACTGTGAATGTCTGTATCATATTTGAAGCCTTTGTGTCTGCAGCATGCCAAGTGAAATTTAAATGTGTTAATTGAAAGCCCCCTCCCCTCAAACAATGCACTGAGAACAGACTGAGATCATGTCTGGCATCATGAATGATGCTCTTAGATGAGCAGTGTCTTGGGAAACAATTTATCAGGGTTAAGGTCACCATAACCTGTTAGTGAAGTATCTCAAACTGGTTAATATTATCTACCTTAACATAGATTCAAAGAGTGAAGTGAAGTCCAAGTGAATGCTCAGGCAGACAGATGGATAGTGTGAGAGCAGTGTGCTGAGCAGAGAAATCCTCTTTTGTATCAACACAGGGAAGGCGGGACATTAAGCTAAGTATAAAATAGAGCTGAAATGATTAAAGTGGTACACCGGTGATTTAGCACTTCCATAACATTGGGGAACTTTCAAAAGATGAAAAGATCTAAATTGAGGTGGCAGAGGCCAACATATCCTGACTTTTGCTTCCAATTATGGGTCAAGCTCCAAAAACACTGGATCTTTTACGTCCCATAATGCAACTCCACAGTGATTTTTCTTTCCATGCAGGGTAAATGGTCTATCAAACTCCATGTGCTAAATTTGTACCAAGGGCTGTCTGTTAAAAATATCTCAGTCTGTGTCCTATGATATCTTTTTTTAAGCAGCACAGGCTCTCCTTATGGCTTCCTATTATACTTTATATAGTGTTCCACAGACTTCTAGGCTAGAACATGGATTTGCACACGTTACACGTTCTATGAGATCACTATACACAGAAAGGAAAAAATTATGTTGCAATTGCTCACAATATGAATCACAAAATCATGATATCATTTTTAGCATCTGTTAATCAGAAACATGAGGGAGGGAAGCAGGAGTTAATGAACATGGGAACATGGGAAACAAAAAGAAGATGAAGTGATATAATAAAGCTCATCAAAGACTTTTATACACAAAGGTACGCATTGCACCAAGTGACATGGATGGAGCAGGTGGTGGTGGTGTTGATATGGATGTCAGCACTGAGGTACACTTAAATGATGATTAAGTTCAAATCCAGGTTTGATGAGCACAAACTACATCACAAGTCCCCATCCACTATTCATTTGACTTACACTAATCTGATGCAGTGTTCATTAATAAAAGCCTCATTGAATTGAAACCTACATAATATTACAACACTATCACTATATTTATTTCCACCGCTCCTCGTGGCTCTTATTAATCCCATCAGCTCTGTGCTCACGGCTTCTTTTCAGTGAATTCTTCCAAAAAACCGACAGTTACAAACAGCGAGACCTCAGTAAATCCAGTGGAACACGTAATCAACCTCTGGTAACGTGTCACCTCCTGTTATCTGCACCGTCCTCTCTTAAAGCGTAAGCAATGGAGAAGGAGGCACACCCTGCAAACACTCTGTTTCACATCTGTTTGATAAAAACAGCACATGTTTGAGGGTAGAATGGATCACATCTGCACCTGTAGTACACCTGGCCCCTTTGTCAATATTAATCTGCTCTGATGATTTATGCTTATGTCAAAGTTTTCATATTGTCATTGTCATGTGCAGCAATTCATGGACTACAAAGGTGTTCTTCGTGGGCAGACTTAAGACATGCTGAATGACATCTGGGTACTCAAACAAGCCACCTGTCAACCAAAGCGTCCACACTCTTAATCCTGTGTAACTTCAAGCCTTAATATCATTTGAACAGGTGAGTTGTATATGAATTCACCCTCAGTATAGTTGTCATGAACGGGGAAATTAGCTATAGAGACCAAAACTGTTTTTTGTACCAGGCTGTAAACATTATTTCTGCTATGAAGCTGGACATTTTAACATGGGGACTTATGGAGACTGAGTCATTCTGCAGTCAACCTCAAGTGGCTGTTTGAGGAACCGCAGTTTTTGGCACTTCTGCTTTGGCTTCACTGCACAGCCATGGATGTGACCACTGGGATGGATCATTTTGTCAGAATCAGCAGCTGCCAAAAGAATCAGTTCAGCTTCAGGTACATTTAGCAAATGTTCAGGAGTTTTCTGATTAAAATCAATCAATCAAGCTTGAAATGAGGATGTGGGAGTTTTGTCAGCTGCTTTGCTTCTTTAAATTCATGATATGAAGTGTAAATCCACAACAACTGGGCAAACTCCATGCGCTGATGAAGATCATGTATTGTTACTGAAAGCTCCAGGATAGCTAAACAATTTGAAATCAAATAGTTTCACAATTTGAATTTGGGCTCTGGGGAAATGTTGTGAGGAAAACTATACTATTTTCTGACATATAAACTAATTCTAACTAAACTTAAACTAAATTATAATCAACTAATGAAAAACAATGGTAGATTAAAGGATTTTTAGATAGTTTAAAGAAAAGCTTAAGTGCAGCTATCTACACAGAACATGGACTTGTAATCACATTTTGGATCCTCCTGAAGTAATTCTCCAACACATTCAATTAAAACAGGCCGGCAGTAATCAGGACAGCATTATCACCCTCTCAAACAATCAGCAACAGATAAGATATGTTGTTTTGACCTGTGATTGCAGCGTCTCTCTCTGGCAAATCAAAGGGGTTTGGGAAATGCCAGATGCAACAATCCCCGAGTCAGAGTCCACAGATTGGATGTCATCAAAAACAGTAACCACATAAAATCCCAGCATGCATCAGTCAAAACAAAAAACAGGTCATCAGGCCTCATTTCTGAAATATTCAAATGTTTCAAAAAGCTGCAAATTAGAACCTAGCATGGGAGGAATTTATCATCCATGCTTGTTTATTTGAAGCATCTTAGCTTCTTTCATTGTTTCATCTCAGATGACAATACAGTCTAATGACTAATGAGGGTGATTGTTGTGGAACATCAGTGTCCTGATTGGCCACAGTTTGCTGTTGTCATCATAATTGCACAGCTGACAACTAGACAACCTGTCTGTCTGTGGTGACAAGCACACAATTACATAAGTCCGGATTACTTGTTAAAAGCTATGGTAGTACTTGTGTGTGTGTGTGTGTGTGTGTGTGTCTGCCAACTGGGCCAGTATATCCCTAGGCTTTATTCAGCACAGTAGTCTAATCTAATCACGGCGGCTAATTGTACAGACTTGTCTCCTGATTCTCCACTCTCGTCTATCAGTCTACCTGCTGCTTCTTCCTGTCTGCTCACCAGGATACTTTTTTCCGCTTCCTTTATTTATGTTTCCCTCTTTTTTTTTCCTTTTACTATTCTTTTTATGTTTATTCTTCTCTAAAGTTGAACTGAACCTGGTTTCTGTCCACTTTAAGTGTAAGGAATACAGTACTCCTATAGTATAATATTACTGTGGCTGCTTGGTTGGATGGATGAAACATGCTGAAATAAATCATAGCTTTGATACATGTGTTCCATATAAAGCATTAGCATTGATATAGCATTTGTTATGTAGCTACCATTAGCTAATCAAGATGTCTGCCTTTTTGCAACACTGAACATTTTGGGTTTTTTTTGGTTGGCAATTTAAGTTCAACTCATACACAAAGCTAGCTAGCAAGGCTATTGGGCCAATGAAGCTATTGAGCCTAGCCAGCTAGCTTCTGCTTCATGAGTTTATTCAACTCATGAAGCAGAGCTAGTTAGCCTGACTTGCAAGCTTGTCTAGTGAAGGCTAATGAGCCTAGTTTACTAAAGTTAGCACTGATTTTCACATAAAAACACTACATACATATATAAACACTAAACTGCTTTGCTAGTTCAGTCTTGTAGTGACTAAGATACTTGCTGAAAATGAGATTTTTCCATGGAGAAATCTGGCTCCTCAGTCTGTGAACTTCACATTTATTTTGAAGCTAGCTCTGTCTCAGCGACTCACCGGCACAGCTGATGAAGGATGATCCAAACATTTCCAGTAGCTCCACAGCGTTGTTCTACGTCCAAAAGTCAAAATGTATTGAACAAAGATTGAGGGAATCATTTCCAAATTGACATTTTAAAAAAAAATCTAACCAAATATTCATCTTCAGTCCATATTAGTCCACCTTTAGTCTTTAAAAATATTTTCTCTGCACTCACTGAACTGTTTGACGTCTGACGTGCTGCACACAAACGAGGAACACACCTGTATTAACGAGGTGCACACCTTCATTAACGAGGCGGTCTGACAGCTGAGTAACACACAGAAAATTCATTAAAGGAAGCTGAAATTGTAAATTCAGATGTATTACTTTAAGTTGACTTCCAGTGGACTTATTCATATTTGTGTACATGTTCTATATTTTCAGGACATGACAATGTGAGATGGCGGAGTAATATTTTTAGTGATGAGTCAGGTGTGCTGTCATGCTGATTTGAACATACATATATTTGAACATCTAGCTGACCAATCAGATTGCTCAGCCGGACCTACTTGTAATATAGGCAACTCCTCACTGCTCAGTGCTGTGTCTATGTAGCTCTGCCAATATTTTGATCATATTGTAAATGTTTATTTTGTTATTGTCAAGGTGAACATTCTCAAAACAACGTGATAGTGTCCGTATTTCTGTTTTTTTTTTTTTTTTTTTTATTTTGTTTGATTTATTGATATTGTGCATAATTCCAGAGGTGTGTATGATGGTAGGATGTGTAGGGCTAGCGTGTTTAAAAGTTGTTTGTTCAGTTGAAAATGTCCTGTAAATGTAGCGTAAGGTTTCTTTCATGTTTTGGTGTGTTTTACTCATTATAAAAATATTCTTTTTATTTGTTTGGTCCGAATTGGGCCTCATTTGCAGTTGCTGAGGGAGAGCTTGTGCCTGTGTGTGTGCTCACTGTGTCCTACTGCCGTATAGGTTTGTCATTAAATATGTCAGTGAAGGTGCACATAGGAACAACATAGTTTGTTGTTCATTATAGGTGTTTTGTTCTTAATTTAATTTCAAAATGTGTATGTGTGGATATTTTATTTGGAATTATATATGTATATTTCTTTTAAAAAACCCAGAACTTGCGGAGTGTGTGTGATGTTGCTGAGGGGAGCCTTTGCCTGTTTGTGTTCCCACTGTGTCCCTCTGCTCTTATAGGCATTAAAGTGCAGATCCTATGTTCTGCCCATCACAGTGTTCTTTCTACATGCAACGAGAACATTAGCTGTCTATGTTTCATGGGTTCAAATGTGGCTTCTGTAAACCTCAGCAATCTATACACTACATCAGTAACTGATGTACAGATCCATGAAGTAACACAGTGTCCACTTTACAGATGAGTACTTTTCCAATGAAAGTAGCTAACACTAGCTCCAAAAGTTGCTAAAACTTGCCAGATGACATCATATGCTATTTTGCATATTTGTAGGTTCATAGCGTTCATTTGCATAAAGATTTAAGGTTATATCGGTTGCAGTGAGGAAGAGAGCACTTTAAACTACATGAAATGTACACAGAGAAAGCCAAGTCCATCACAGGGACACTGGATATTGAAAATCAATGAACTATTTACATTTATACTCAAAGTAGTCAAAAATATACCTACATATAGCATCTTTACCATATCTCATTTGTAGGCTAGGCTAGGCTGAGAATGAAAGGAAGTTCATTAGCATATTGTCAGCCAAAGATGGAAGACCCCCCAAGTCAAAACTCACTTTGGCCACCAACAATGACTGTTACCCATTACTATTTTCCATACCTGCCCAGATATTGCACCAATAAAATTACCCATATACAAAGCAAAAGCCTTCACCCCACTAAACATCTAGTGTCAGTTCAGTTTGTAATCATTGCCTCTGTGAGTCTCTGGATCTGGAGATTATTCTGCAGTTTACCTACAGTATAGGAAAAAGGAAGAAAATAATGGGAGGGAAGATGAGCTACCAGACTGCTGCCTGGCCTGAGGCTGTAGTCATACTGTACCACACCGCTATCACATCCTATATGATGACTCATGCTGTTTCCTATTACCTTCTCAGGACCCCAGTGAAGATACAGTATGTTTGCCCGGTAACATATACCTCACTGGGACTCAGTGTGTGTGCATTCCTACTGTATGCACATGGTGGAATGCGCATTTACACACACACACACGCACACACACACACAGAGGCTCACAAAGCATATATCCACAGAGTGTCATTAAACCCAAACCAACCCCAGCCAGCATATGCCAATAACAAAGGTTCAGAGATGTGTTATTAGCGATAATGTGTACCTACACTGACAAATTCCCACAGTGATCCCATAGCTCAGGGCTATGGGATCACTGTGCGTACCTATAGATTTTTACACTGTTGTTTTCAGGTCATTTCTGTTTTGTGAGATAACACACACACACACACACACACACCAGAGTGTGGGAAGGAAGCAAGAGGGGAGTGTTTGTTTGTCGTTTTACACATATCCTTTATTTTCTTCGTGAACTACAACTGCAGATTTTTTTTTTCTTTCTCATCCAAGTTGAAGCGTCTTCAGCGCTGAGTTCTGATGTTGTGGTGGTGTTTCTTTTATGTGGATATTTCAGCAGATATGATTTATTTTTCTACCAACACAATAACTTTGTCATTCCTCATCTGTGTTAGCTTAAACTGAGGGGGTAACAAGTAGCTCTGAAGGAAACAAATCAGCAGGGCACGGGTTGGATGAATGTAGAAATTCCACTTCAATCTGAGCCAGCGGCAGGAAGCTGCTGGTGTAGGAGTCTGGCTGCTTGATAAATGGAAAAAAGAAAAAAAAAATCGTCTCCTCTCTCTAGACGTCAGGCTGCCGTAGAGGAGAGCAGAACAACAGGAGGACACGGGGAAGTTGCCTCAGTGCAAGCTGCTACAAGACACATCCACAGATGCACACGCAAGGACCGCAGCCTTTTTTTGGTGTACTTAACGTATGTACACTTACACACACGTATAGACAAGTATATCCACACAACATATCCGAGCGCATGCAGGGTTTTGCAGCGGTAAGCTATTTATACAAACAAGCCAATCCAGTTCAGACAGGGTGAGCTGCAGAGGTATAAAAGATGGGGCTGTGGAGACAGGATAGGATAAACACTAACAACAGAATAGAGAGAGGCTGCTGAAAATCTCATTAACTGTAAATTGAAAAACAGACTAAAAATGTCTTCCAGAGCAATAGCCGAGGCAGCCGCGTCGCTTTTTCATCTTCTCTACAACTTTCACGAGTCGATACACCCCCACTTTCTTTTTCTCTCTCTCTCAGACAACTCTCACACAAACACATATATCCTCACTGAGTGGTTATGTGTGTGTATGTGTGTTCTTCTTGTAGGTTTTATACCTTTGAAGTAGGGATGTTTATTACACAGACAGGTCTTTTTTTTTTTTTTTTTTTTTTTTGCTAGCTACACCCCCCAGGAGTGCAGCACAGAAATCTGGGCAGGCCCCATTCCTCTTCAAATATATCCAACACAAAACAAACACTTGTGCTTATAAGGCAAATCGGCAATTAACCGTATATGACACATTCAGTGTTTGGCAAAAAAAACAACAAAAAAACAACTGTTTACATCAGCAAGTTGTAGCCACAATCCAAGCATCATAATTTTAAGAGTTGCTTGGATGCTCTCTACACAAAGGTAGAGAGGACGCCGTCTTAGAACTCTGGTTGAAAGCTCTAAAAGTTACTGCAGTACTTTGGTTGCTTCTGTGCCGTGCAGCTCACTGTGATTGCTTACACTGCCACCTAACCATACACTGAGTCGATGTTAAGCACTGACCTTGCGAGGCAGCTGGACTAAGATCACGCAAGAATCCATCTCACCAGGTGGCAGTGACAGTCAGCGTCCTCTGACTACTGATAGCTACGGCGAGAGTTAGACGTGAGACTGTTTGCTAAAAAAACAAAAAAACAAAGATGGCTGTAAGAAAAGTAAAGAACAACACTGAGGGCTTCTCTTAAAGGAAAAGAGGTTTTCGGCCTTCTTCCGACTTGCTTCAATGAACTTTGCCTCCCTTATATGATTGGTTGATACCACCGTACATGGGTACTTAGGTGGTGCTCTACCTGCCTAATAGATATCTACAGTCTCTGTAAAAATAAGGCTAAGAGACTCTTTCAGGACCCCAACCACCCAGAAAATGTCCTTTTCTCCCTGCTGCAGTCAGAAGAAGGTTCCAGATACTCCAGGTCAGCACTGAGAGGCTCAGGAAGAGCTTCTACCCTCAGGCCACCGGGATCTGGGACAGGGACAACAGTAGTTCAGGTGGTACAGCAGGTTGTCTAGTAAAGGTAAGGAAAGGTCATTTCTTTTCAAGTGTCATGCACCAAAAAGTGTCCAGCCTGCATAGACTAACAAGACACTACAAACACAACAAATAATGAGAGCAACAAGCTCGGCTAACAATCCTGGCTCCATCAGTCCAGTCAAAGTGTCCTTGGGAAAGATACTGAACTGCTCCAGTGGCTGTGTGTGTGTGTGTGTGTGTGTGTGTGTGTGTGTGTGTGTGTGTGTGTGTGTGTGTGTGAGAGAGAGAGAGAGAGAGAGAGAGACCTTAGTATTATAGTGAGCTCTTTGGATAGAAAGAACTATATTGCACCTGACCAGCAGCCATCAAGTGATCAGTAGACCAGAAAAAGTGCTGCATGAATACAAGTTCAGATGAGGGCACGGCCGAAGAGAGCTGCTTAAGAATACTTCTACCTAATTACTCCTCATTCCTATTATTGTTACTAGTAACAGTTACTATTGTTACTGTTATTAAGTATTATTAATTATTACTGTTATTAATTGTTACTTTTTATTCAGTTACTGAATACTGAAATTTGGATCTGATGGTGGTGTTAGATGACATGCAGGTGGAGTTCACCCATTTTGCAGATGTCTCTTTTATGGACAAAATGCTGCTGGGCCTTCAGGGTTCTCTTCTTTAGTTGCAGTGTTGTGGTTGGCCGCTGGGACAAGGCTGACTTGCTGAACTGTATCGAGGTCACGGTCCTCACTTAGATCGCTGCGTTTTTTTCCTTTTCTCCTGCGGTAGACTTACATTACTTTTTTTTTTTAAGTCACG
Organism: Nibea coibor; assembly: GCA_023373845.1. Lineage (NCBI taxonomy): Eukaryota > Metazoa > Chordata > Actinopteri > Sciaenidae > Nibea > Nibea coibor. The sequence goes on from CM041726.1 coordinate 4,077,884, forward strand.
GTCTCCCAGAAGTCTGGAGTAATCGGTGTCAGCTCAGTGATCTCATTTGGAAACAAACTATCTTGTCTCTGCAGGAGAGAGCAGCTGATGGTGCTAATAATGTAACAAGCTTCACTGTTCCCCACTCTGCTATGACTCTCCTCGGTAAGAACGTCTAAAATATGACCTCTCAGTCAGTTTAAAGCTGCAGTCAGTGGACAGTCCTCATGAGGCCGGCAGTACAATGGTGTGTGTTAAGTGTGTGTCAGTGCTCCAACCACACACAGACTCCAGCACACAGGTGAGGCAGCAGACAGCTGTTGGAAGTCCGTCACAAGCAGAGCTGTCAGTCAGCACCTTGCTCTGCATGTCTCTGAGGCGTCCCCCCTCTCCCCCATCATCCATCTATCCTCCCCCTTCTGCATTCTGCATGTCCATGGCTGCCTCTCTGACTTTCACTCACTCACACACACACACACACACACACACACGCTCTCACATTATCATCTCTCTGTAGCTATTTGTCACTCTCCATCCTCTCTCCGCCGCACCTCCTTTTCATTCGGAGCCTCATCCGTCACACACTAACCGTGAGTTTTACTTCTTGTTTTGCATTTTTCGCCCTCAGTCTGTTTTTTTTGTTTCTCTCTGTTTTTTTCTGTCTGTCTCTTTTGCTCTCCTCCTCTCTCTCTCTCTCTCGCTCTCTCTGGCTGACTTTAGTATTCACATCCACTGTTGCTCATTTGACTTTTCCTCTCTCACTCTATTAATTTCCATTTGGGCACCCGCTCCCTCTCTCCCTCTCTTCCTCTCCATGTCTCTCTCCCTTGCTGAGGTGGTCTAGATGGTACATGAGTCATTGCAACTTTTGCCACTCTGCAGATGATTTATCTGCCCACAAGGAAGCAGGAAGGGGAGTGATGGAGGTGTGTGTAAGGCAGAGAGAGAGAGGGAGGGGCATTAAAGAAAAAGGAGTGGAGGATGAAGGGAAGCTGGGAGGATAAGACCAGAGGAGAGGAAGCCAACCTGCTGGCATCATACTCCTCACATGGAGGAAAACAGTCTGTCGACTGTCAAGAAAAATGCTCCTGACAAATATTTAATTCATCAAAAGACCCCTGATGTTTTAATAAATGAAAGATTTTTCCAGAGGAATGTTCTAAACACTGATCAGACCTTATTTTCCTCCATTTTGATTTCTTTCTCTCTCCATCAAGCACCTGTGGCAACGATTTGTCAGCCCCTTCTCCACTTTTCCCAAAGATGTGTCATCGACATGACCAACTTTCAGCGAAGTGTCACATCAAACACGTGCAGCTACAAGCATGTTTTTAACACCAGCAGGGCTGAAAAGTGGTTATGAGGCGAGGCGAGGAAAGGAAAAATGGAAAGACAATGAGAAGAGAGAGGAAGCAAAGGAAAGGAGAGAGAGTAAAAGAAAGGAAGAGGCGAGGAAAGGAAAGGAGACAAGAGATGAGGTAAAGAAAAGGAAAGAACCAGGGAGGAGAGAAGAGGAGAGGGAAGGAAATGACAGTAAAGACACGTAAAAGACAGGAAAGGAGACGAGACGATACAAGAGGAAGGTCAGGAAAGAAAAGGGAAGGAACAGAAAGGGAGAAGGGAAAATGAGAAGGCGGCCACCCTGTCTAGTCAGACCCATCAGACATCAAGCAGAAAAGCTAAGCAAGGAGACAGGAAAAGGAGGGAGGAGTGTGATGAAGGGATGCAGAGGAGAGGAGAGGAGAGGAGAGGAGAGGAGAGGATGCTGAGAGAAGCAGCCAGGAGGGAATTTATTGCAATTATTACACTTGATGGACTCACTGAAGCTGCACTTCATACACACTGTCTGGCTCCTGTTTGTGTGTGCGAGTGTGTGTGTGTGTGTGTGTGTGTGTGTGTGTGTAAATCAGAAACCTCTCACACATGAGTGTGCGTGCACACGCACAAACACACACACACACTGTCTGGTTGAGCATTTGTCTGTGTTTTCTTTAGCGAGTTAACATTTATGAGTGAGGGGGAGGACATGCAGGGGGAGTAGCGGGGGAGGGAGGGGTGAGGGGAAATGGGGGAAGGTAGTCGTCTGAGTTTCCCTGTCATTTTCTGTCTGGCAACAGGGTGTCCTTTTTACACTGATGCATTTACATCCGCTATTTCATTTCTTTTCTTCTCCTCTGCTCATTTTCCTCCCAGACAGAAGAAAGTCACGTCTCCGTATGCGCCCCATGTCTGTCAGTCCACATCTAAAAAAAAAAGCACCTGTTTGTCAGTAAATGACACTGTCTTCCTGGCAACATATGCCTGAGGTCACGTGACACAGCACCAGTGAAACAGCCAGACAGAATGTGATGTGCTGCGTCCACAGACCTCTGCCTGCAGACAGAGAGAGCACTCTGCTCGCTGCGGATGGAAATTAAACAGCCAGAGCGAAAGTGATCAGTCACCTGATTGATTAGGCCATCGAGAGAAAAATCAATCAACCACTTGGATAATCGTCACACAAAGAGGTGGTAACACAGTTTCCTGTCTCGCAAATGTGACTGCATCTGTGGTGTCAAAGTGTCAATCAAAAGTTTGACGCACCTTCTGATCCAATGATTTTTATCTCTATTTTTATTAATGGAGCCAAGTCTGCGAGCCACTTTAGGCCAACAGCACTCCACAGTCATCCAGTCCACACACACACTCTCTCAATGTGGACGTCTATTCAAGTGCAAAAATGTCCCATCTTTCCCTCTGCGCTGCCAACGCCATTGTTGCCCTGCATCAGCATCACAACCTGTTCTTCAACCCCACCACCACCACCACTACCACCACCACTCAAAATGTTTGCTCAACACACCTCAATATCTATGTATACATACTGTATCTACAGGGAGTGCTGGAGTCAGAGCCAGGACGCCAAACACTAACTGTATTCAGCTACTGCAATAAAACATTCCAATCATATGGCGTCTAACTCAACTTTATACCACTTGCCTTCTTAACATGGTTGAACCATCAGTTATATTCAGAGGTAGTGCTGGCATACAGTAAATAGCGCTATTTGACTACTGTAGTAATCCATATTATGGCAAGAACCACTCAACAAATTAAAGAGGAACGGCAGTCCATCATCACTTTAAGACATGAAGGTCAGACTATCTGGATAATTTCAAGAACTTTGAATGTGTCTTCAAGTACAGTTACAAAAACCATCATCAGCGTCCTGATGAAACTGGTTTTCATCATACTGCTGCCGAAGAGAAGTTCATCACAGATACCGGCCAATACAAGTCAAATATTGACTGTTTGTCACAAGTAACAGCAGCGATGAGAGCTGTGGGAGTGAATCAAAGAGTAAAGGCGTGGGCTCCAAAACCAAAACAATGAGCTAAAGAATGCTGCATTCGAGTGATAATCCCCTGTAGGTTCAACTTTCACCTTTTTCATTTTGGTGTTTATGGATCAGAACTAACCACACACGTTATACATTATGTTCACATAAACATGTTTAGCTTAATTAGCTTAATAATCATCTTTCCTCTATCAAATCTTATCATCACATCACGATAACTATTCTACTCATATTTAAGAGTTTGTAGCAAAAGTATGTCAAATGAATCTATTATAAGCTGAATATTCTTGGGTTATGGACATTCATAGACTACTGTGTCAGGGACATTTTCATTATTTTTTCTGGATTAAATGACTGATGAAAGAAAAATGAACATTAAATGGACATATTAAATCAGTCACGAGAATCATCATCAGTGGATGCCAGAAAACATTTATCTTCCATTAACCTTCCTTTGTGTCTGCGCTGCCATGCATGTTTAGTCAAAAACATGGAATGTGTTGTGTCCATGGAAACTGAACAGGAGACATGGCACGCATTAATAACACAGAGAACAGAATGAGTGCTCTTGACTCTTCAATAACATATCGCTGCAGACTGCTGGACTTCATACATGGTTTGCATGTCGCAACATTAATGTGTTTTTCTTGAAGTCATTCCTCTCCACCAGAGCTCCGTCCTGTCAGCATGACGCAGCTTAGCTATTCAGCCACCCAGCCAGCATGCCTGCCAGTCACCCCGACAGCCGCCCTCCCCGTCAGCCAGCCAGTGTATCCCAGAGCAGCAGTCACCCAGCGGTGCTCGGGTGACAGCGCTCAGATTTAAAACCCAGCGGTGGCGTTTTGTTTCTGCCCCACTGACTCTTCCTATAACCTAACCAGGCTTTATCAGGCCGGCGCAGGCTGCGGGGAGCTGGAGACGGCACCTGGCGGAGGGAGGGGGGGTGCAGAGAAAGAGACAGAAAATAATAAGAGGGAGAAAAAGGTGGTGGCAAATAAAAAAAAAAGGATGGAGCAGAAATGGGAACACAGAGGAGGGAAAAGAGCAGGAGGAGGACAGAAAAGAGGAGTGCAGGGGGTGTAATGGTGCAACTGGGGAGCTCTTTCACACTTCACTGTGGTCTTGCCCTGCCAATGACCCTGTCATCAACGTGTGTGTGTGTGTGTGTGTACACGCCGTATGCGTTACTGCTTCCGACAGGTGTCCGATATTGAATCTTGCTACCTGACACACTGTCGTCTGCCAGACCTACAACTGACTCAGCCCACTAAACACACACACAGTGTCTTTAGATCAGAAATGGTTTCATCCGTGGGTAGGCCGAATGAAAAATGACTTTGCCTCCTGGGGATGAGAGCACATTTGACACATTGAGTCCAGTTTATTCGACAGCATTAGTGAACTGAAAGTCACCTTGGCTCATTTTTTCTTCTTCTTTTTAATTGCTATTGATCAGCAAGGACAGCAGAACTCCCTTGATTTTTTTTTCCACAACAGATCCTTGAGCTAAAAGTACAAGAACATGACTGGAGGAGAAACGCTCGGCCTTTCCTGATAAATTCAATTAACCTGAGAGTTGAATTAAACATTCATGAACATTTGCCTGGGATCTGGCATTAAGCAGTTGTTTCATGAGCACCTGAGGGGTCCTGATTACTCTGCATCACCTGTCTTCCCTCCCTCTTTACCGCTGGCTGCTCTGCCCTTCCCTGTCTCCTCTTTCAGCAAGTTTCAGGAGGCAGTTTGTGGTTAGTGTGAAAAGACAATCTGTTCCACCCTTTCCCACAGTCATGGAAAAGGCCTCTTTGTCTGATGAGTACGTACCACTGGGGTGGAGTCTGAACCAATACCAGTGACAGGTACCTGAAAGTTTCCCACAGCCATCGCACCAAACCATAATGCCACATCATCATCTGCAGTTATCTCGCAGCAATTTTCCCACATAACAGGTCTGAGATGTGGTCTTATTTTCATTAACCAACACTGTGAAGAAATAAATCTGTCACCAGCCTCCTTTGCTATCATCACAGCAAGACTTTGATGAAACTAAAACGACTTTATCAAAGAAAAAAGTGGAACTTAAGGCCTCAGGCTAAGTTGACATCTGTACACACAAGTTTAGTATGTTAACCTGCTAACAACAGATTCATGTATTACCTTCAGTTTCCTTTGTCTTAAACATCTGTGTTGTTTCTGTATGGACACTTTATCTAAGGGGTTCATAAACTTTCTCATGTCAGGGACAATAGATGATTAGCTACACCCACAGACACAGGTACACACATTTTGAGATGATTTTAAAGAAACCCCCCATACATGCATAATAAGATTTGGATCTAACATCGCGGCTCCATCTTGCTTCCAATTTTGTAGTACAGCAATACGCTGCAGCCCAAAAAAGCTTCCTCAATTCCCTCCATAGACCACCCTTATAAAAAACACATCTGTAAAACAATCTCAATCTCACTGAACACGGTTGATTATGGAATTTTTCAGAGATGGGGAATGACATGCGGGAAAGAGCCACAGGTCAGATTCAAACCCTGGGCTTCCGCAGCAAGGACTGAACCTTTGCACATGGAGCGGCTGCTCTACCAACTGAGCTAAATGACACCCCGGAGGTTTTTTTAATCGTAAAACTTTTCTTGAGCCGAGATAAGAGATTTGAAAATCCATCATGACGATGTCTAGAAGGAACAGGCTGAATAACCAGAAGTTAAACCTTCCTCTTCAGTTTGTCCGCAGGAGGAACTTCCAGTATAAAAACAGGACTGGAAGCTGTTCCAGTTATAAGTTGGTTCACTTCAGTTGCAGACCTGCTGAAGGCATCATGTGTCAGCTGCCCAGAAGCATATAACTTTGGCTTTCTTTAGCTGACTGATGGGTTTCCTTATGTTCCTTGACAGACTTTTATGCATTCATTTTGTACATATACATCTCCTTACCTCGTCCTCCTCACACTTCTACTCTTCTCCAAGTATTTCTGCTCTCCTGGGACACACAGCTTCACTCACACAGCCCTCCTCTCTTCATCCACCACTACACCGCTCGCTGTCCTCCTCTGCTCTCCCACCTAAGCCTGATCGTCAGCAGCATCACATCCTCTCTTTCTGTCCTCCTCCTCCTCCTCTCCCACACTTGTCCCGCTTGGATTCAAACGAGCCTCATTGACCTCGTCGTCTCTTCTCTGCCGCTCGCTTTTCTTTAAATCTCTCTTAATGTTTCATCTCGGATCTGAAAACTTCAAACAGATCTCTTTAACAGGCCTCGACTGGATTTTTATGGAGTAGTTGCTGAGTGTGTTTGTAACCTCATAAACACAAGCAGAGCGTGACAAAGCGCTGGGTTAATTTGACCTTTTCTGTGCTGCGCTGTGTGTGAGGCCACGCAGTGATGTGAAAGCAGCATGACCTCCAAAACGCATTGCATCACACCCATCGGCTTTGCCCTCCTTAAATCCCAATTCTCATGCCTGATGGACAACTGAATCACAAGCTTTGGTCACACTGTCTGTTTTGCTCTGAACTGTGGTATTAACATGTTTAATATAGCCTTGGGCTTGTGGCGGCTGCTTTGATCCTCGGCGAGGTTTGTCAGGGAGCATTTTCATGCTAGCGCGGCCAATCGCTCTTGAAATCAATAAGCGTATCGTGTCCTTTCTGCCTGTGCACATTGTCTACTAGTCCTACACCAAAAATATGAAGCACAGTAAAAAAAAAATCTGTAGCATCTTCTTCACACTCTTCTCTTCTTTAAAGAGTTCATCTGCAACTCCACTCGTCCTCCCTCTCTCTGTCTTTGTGCTGCCTTTGCATACCAAGGAGTTCAGGACAGGACGTGCCTCGTGTCTGCAGCCAAACCCTGGACTCCTGCTCTGCTGCGGTAAAGAGCAGCTCAGCTCAACCCAGCTCTGCCAAGACGGCAGCGGCTGTGTTCTGAACGGCTGAATAAATCACTTTTTTTTTTTTTCAAAAACGATAACGATTAGGACGGAGGAATGCTTCTGAGGTGCCTGCCATCTCCGCAGAGGAGCTGATCTGTTCCTCCCAGCGCAGAAATGCATCACATTTATGAAAGATAACCATACAGCAACGAGAGGAGAGAAGGCTCACTATCAGACGTTTGGTTTCCTTCTCTAGGAGTCATACGCATCGACAGCAGGCAGGTTCAAGTGTAGATCTGATAGGGCCAGGCAGGAAGCCAGACCACAGAGATGCTTTCGCCAATCAATGTCATCATGAAACATACACACACACACACACACACACAGGCCCGCATACAGTAATCCTGTGTGTGTGGACGAGTAGGGAAATTATTTGTGCTGCTCGAGGTTTTGCAGCCCGGCGTTATCAGAGTTGTCAGGCAGGCAGATCTGCAGACTGGAGAACGTGGCTTGGGTAGAAAACAGGCACACTGTCAGAATGAGTGTGTATGTGTGTGTGTATGTGTGTGTGAGAGAGAGAAAGAAAGTGTGTTTGTACTCTTGAAATACAATGAGAAACTCTTAAAAAAAAATTTGCATGGTTTGAAAATGGAGGAGATGATCTGCCTAAAATCAGCCATTTCTTTTGCGGACTGGTGCCCACGTTCAACTGAGCACCTGTTACAGTATGGAAGAGGCCTGTGGGAATCAAACCCTCGACCCCCGTGTGTGGCCAGGACGTGTAAGGTGCAAATGTTTACAACAACAAGCTCCTTTTGTGTAGGAGACGTGAAATATCAAACTTTGCAACAGGAATCAAAAATGACACTGTGGCAAAAAGCTGTTTGTGCCAACATAAACAAGAAGTAACTCCACGTCTGCACAGCCTGCACAGCAAAAGCAGCACGCTAGCAGAGCGGCAGCAGCAGATTCAGTGCTCAGAGTCTACACAGGATACATTCAGGCACAATACGAAGTGTAGCTCATCCACGTTTTGACAGCACTGAGATCCCGATAGACAATCACTATAGTAACAAAAATATTCTTTGGGTTGCGAAAACTTGCATACAGTGCAGCACGAGTGAACACAGGCAGTTATGCAGCCACGTGCCGCCACAGACGTGATTAAACACCCCCCGTGTAGACACGATCTAAGAGTCTACAGCTGTGCTAGCAGCTCTGTGGGTTGCAGCCACGTATGCACAGCGCTGCTTTGACTGAGATCAAGTCTGCATGCTAAGATTCTCACAATGACAATGCTAGCTTGCTGATGTTACGCAGATACAATGTTTAGCATGTTCACCATCTTTCTTTACTGTGTTAGCGCGCTAACATTTGCAAAAAGTATCGTGATGCTTTCATGACCTGACAGTAGTGCTAGAGGAAAAGAAGAGGATCACCAAAGTTATTACAAGTGGTCCAAATAAATGCAGTAATGAAGATCGACAGGGGCTCCAAACAGTCTCAAGAGACAAGTTAAAGAAATAGTTTTTGTTGTAGTCTTTCCCAACTTTCCACAGAGTCAGAAACTAATAAATACCTTTGGACAGAGCTTATTTCATGCATCCGATGTAGTCTGAAGTTATGCCAACAGCAACATTAGGCTATCATGGCTCAAATGAATGTTTTATGATGATGACTGTGAATGTTTTATGAGTGTTTATGGGACCAAATAACACAATCATGATTCCATAGGCATCCAGGGATTTAGCAAAACTGAGCAAATAAACCAAGGGGTGCTGAGGGGGTGTCTTTTTCCAAGCTTTGTCTGAGAGGAGCTCCACGGTATCAGACTTTAAAAATCTGAGAACCATAAATGTTTAAATGACAAACTGGGTGCTAATCCATCCAGCAAATGTTGAACTACATTACTGGATAGATGGAATGATCGTAGTGAAAAAGTCAGAGGATCACCAAAGTCATTAGGATTCCTCCTTTTGGGATCACGAAGACTGAATGGCAATCCATCCAACAAGTGTTGATCTATTTCAGTTTGGACCAAAGTGGAACAAAAACTGACTGACTGACGTTACCTTTCATATACATACAAAAACACAGCTGGAACATACAGTAATCATAGAGCCTGAAAACCAGCAAATATCAAAAATTCTCCTGCTCACGGTTTTTAATGCCACTAAGGCCACCAACAAACTCAAGAAATGTATCCTGCAGGTCCAAAAGAATTGTGTGACCCCGAGCAGCCACTTAATTCACTTACCTTCAGCCGGCTCTAGCTGTTTGGTCACTGCGTTCAAACGCTAAAAATACTTCTGTACTTCTGAGGGTTTCATGTGGCTCAAATTACACTAAAAGCTGATAAAAAGCCGATCATGTCATCTCAAAAGGTTACATGCGAACTAAAGTCTGGACACTGAGCCACCTGTCTGAAGAGAAACAGGATGTGCTGACCAATGCACATCAAGGCTGCCCAACTGGACTTCCACCATTTGTTCTGAGTTGACTCTTTCCAAGTAACTGAGGAGCACGGGACCTTTTTTGACACAAACAATGGTGTTTGTACTAAATTAGTCTGTTCATTGGAATCACACTGCTGTGACTGTGAACTGTACTGGAAAAACTATCCATGTTATATGTGCCAAGAGACTTTTCCAAGTGGCCACCTGTTACCCTGAGTGGGTCAAAATCTGATGGAGGACTTGTTCTGTCTGATTTTAAATATCGACAGCGATGCAGCTAACTGCAAACTTCTCATACTTTTTTTATTTATTAATATGAACATGTTACACCCCCCCCCTCTCTCTGTCTCATCTACATCTGTTGATTCTTCACTTCGATTCAGCTGTTTTCTGCAACAGTGCAATTTCCCACCGGATACTATTCAAAATTCATTTTATCTCATTCATTTCTCATCTATATGCTACAGTATTCATCTCTGGGGTATATTTATGCCTCTAAATTTCTGTCTAGCATTTTGTTTCCAGTTGATGCAGAAAGATTCATTGAAAAAAAAAGAAGCTCAGCACAGGAGCAGGAGGGATTCACGCTTGAAGCCCTACAGCGTTACAGTTCGATTGATAGGATCCTAAACAATCTAAGTCTGAAGAGCTATGACATATCATATAGGTTCATATACTTCCCTAAAGAGCATCTGTTGTCTGGTAAACAGACATTTCTTCCTCATGCATACAGTCCCAGGTGAGCTCTGACAATAAGGTTCAGTGGTGCGAGGGGAAGACGTGGGACGCAGCCTGAAGGAGAGATCTTGCCTGGAAGAATGAAACTGATTAGCTGTGTTGGGTGGGGATCGAGGAGCTATTTTACTTCTGCGGCTCTCAAGGGCTGAACGCACAGTTTCAAGCTTTTGTGTGTTTAACGGCATCAGAAGAGCTGATGAATGGCCTATTTAACCAAACGTCCCCCATGAGCAAAAGTGAAACCACAAGAATGTGAAGGAACACAAAAAACTAAACAAACCACAGTTCATGTGCGTTATTCAAACGACCTTGACTAGTTCAGGCCGCAGCTGCGTACGTGAACAACCTGACGGGAAGAAACGCTTCACGCCAACTTAATCTCAGTGAATGGGGCTGATTTGTAACTACAATAAGAGAGACACTGACCCACGACATAACACTACCGTAAAATGTTGAATTTATCATTGTTATAGGTACATCGGTGATAAAACTACTGGGCTGAGCTAATTCCACATTAATCACACACAAAGATTCACTAGAAGCAGAAAACAAGAGCTCAGTAAAAAGTCACTGACTTTATAATGGAGAGACATGTTGACGTCCACAGATTTATTCAGCTAAAGCGCTTTATGGTGTATATGTAGTTGGATTTACCCTGAACTCTCCTAAAAGAGTGGCGCCAAGCAGAGAACCACATTCACATTCAGCGTTGCTCATCAAAGTATAGAGAGACACACCGAATCACAGCTTTTCACACTGTGAGGTGAGGAGGGATGGATGGATGCCGGTGTCTTAAAAACAACACAAAAGTTTAGTTAGCGTGCGTAGCGTCAGACCTCGCTCTGCGCCGCAGTCTGCTGCAGCAGTGGCTGTGATCCTCTGGCTCAGGGAGGCATCAGAGGTCCTTTAAAGCCCTCAGTGCCCCATTGCCGCAATTTGTGTCAGAAATCGCTCTCCTCTGAGTCACAGCTCAGTCCAATCTGAACACACAGGTGTGATGCACATATTTTTAGATTCAAGTTGACTATTTGAGAGTGCCAGGATGTCCGTTGTGAATAAACATCTATAAATCTAGAGAAAGAGAGAACCAACAGACATTTTGACTTATCATATCAGGAAATGCACGTTCCATTAAGATTAAGTGGAACTGAGCCATTGTAGCCATGCTATTGAGCATAGGCCTAAATGGAATGTGGTGATGTAAATGATACCAGAGCTAAATGTATTGTCTGATAGTAGCTTATTATGATGGATCAATATCTGTAGAAGTCAACCAACTATCAAGAAAAGTGTGTCATTCATAAACATACAAACATACACATGAGAGCTCTGACAAGTTGATTTTACAGTGTAAAAGACATAAAGCTACTATTAGCAGATTTTATTCCTAATATCAGTCAAGTTATTAAACATCTGCTATCAGAAACAGCTGTAAACATACATAGATGATCTTAGCAAGTCAGCAATACTGAAGGTGGTGGTGGTGGTGGTTGAAGCAGCACAGTGTGGCAGGAGAAAATCAACTGACAGTTAAAGCCTGCACGGTACACTTGCAGAGCTTGCAGAGGTGTGGCTGGATGTTAGTAGTCAGCCGGTAGCCGAGCAGATGATGCAGTGATGACATAAGAGATGAATAAGAGCGATGATGGCGATCAGCTGATGCTCCATTTGCAGTGAGCGCGCTGTCACAGTCATCCAAGGTGCTACACGTGAAAAACGACTCGAGAGGAGACGCGGAGACTCGCAAATCGAACAGGAAGTTCCCACTTACGTCGGTGTGCAGTTATCGTAGCAGTTGGACATGTGCAACATTTTAAAGGCTGTGGATAAATAGAAATATATGCAACTTTTTTTTGTACCACAGCACCAAACTGTCGTTCACCATTCATGTTTATTCATGTGTGAAACTTGATTTCACCGTGTTATTCAATTTAATAATTAACAACAAACTTCCATTGATTTCTTTTGAAAATATTTCTGTCATATTTTTGATCCTAATTTTCATTCAGTTTTTTCAAATTAGACACTAATTATTTCCTAATGAGTCTTTTGAAGATTGCTGGATAGACACTAGTTGTGAGGCCATGAAGTGCTGCATGTGTGTGAGTGGAGACAGCTGAGAGAGCTGCATCGATAACACCAACCATCTGCTGGACGTCAAAGAGGACTCTGTCTGCACACCTACCTCCACCTCACCATGTGCGTCTCTCTCGGGCTCTATTTGTCTTTTACTATCTCTCCTGCTCCATCTAGATCTAATATCGCCGCTTCTCTGTGTGTGGCTCCTTCTCTCCTTCCATCTCCCCCTCCTCTCTTCAGCCTCCCTCTCTCACTGTTTGAGGCCAGCCAGAGAACAGGGTGGGGCTGGGTATGGGAAAGAAAAGGTTGTTTACTCTTTACACTTTTTCTTCTCACTTCATTTGGTAAAGTATTAAACTTTTGAACAAGGCACTAAGATAATGCACTGCTGTTTGTGTGTGTGTGAGTGTGTGTGCGTTTATGATCCCATTTTGCTTACCGAGCACACCTGACAACACAGACACACCCACCACCACAATAAACCCATTGTACCATATACTGTGGTTTGTATGCAGTTATGTTTGAGTGTGCGCATATATGTGTGTGCATGTGTGTGTGCGGTGTGTGTGTGAGAGAGAGTGAGAAAATGTGGTTCATTTTCTGAGGGTCTGATTACAGACTGATAGTGACTCCTGTCAACCCGTCAGCAGACAACAGGACAAGGATAGGAGGAAGAGCTAGAGATGTTAGGTGTGTGTACGTGTGTGTGTGTGTGTGTGTGTGTGTGTGTGTGTGTGGTGTAAGGAGGGTAGGTAGGTTGTTGAGTGAAATAAGAGATCAAAACAACAACAAAGACTTTCACAGTTCTCTGATTTAATCTACAGTCTCCAAGTCGCCGACCTGTTTCCACTTTCTTTGTGTGGAGGAATGTCTCATGTCTGACGTTTCCTGATTGTTGATGCTGCTTGAAATGACAGAAATCTGAACTGAAGAGCAACCAGTAAGTTTTATACATATTAACAGGTGTCTAATCAGATGCTTGAAGAAACCATCCATCCATCATCTGTAACCGCTTATCCTCATCAGGGTCACAGCGGGGCTGGAGCCTATCCCAGCTGGCTTTGAGTGTCCTGCATGTCTTTGGGCTCCCACATAGACACAGAACATGCAAACTCCACGCAGAAAGACCCAAGCCCGCTGTGAGGCGACAGTGCTAAAATATGCAACAAATACAAATTGTAGCGTCAGCAATTAAAAACTCCATGTCTACGCGGGAGGCGCATCGTGCCAACAGCACGTCAGCAGCAGCTTCGGTCCACAGTCTGTGTCTATGCAGGATGCTTTCAGGTACGGTTTCAAGTGCAGATCACCCACGTTTCAGCAGAGCACAGAGCCCAATGTGACTGGAGATACATAAAAGAGAAGAAAATAGACTTCACGTGTGAAATTATGCCTCAGGTCCTGTTGTCACGTGCAGCAGGAGTAAAACTTAAGCTGTACAGAGAGCTGGACTAATTCAGTCAAAAAGTGTACCTGTTTAGACAGTCAGGCTAAAATCTATGAGTACACGTGGCACAGGAGTCTACAGCCATGCAAATCTTTGAGCGCTTTAAGCTAAACGCTAACATGTGCATAATGACAATGGTAACATGCTAATGTTTAGCAGATATTATGTTTATGATAGCACAGCATTTTAGCATGCTAACATTTGCTAACAGGCAAGCCAACACAAAGTGCAAGTAAGGCATTTGACCTGAGGATGATGCTAGCAGTGAAGTTAAGTGGCCACCAGAGTTCTTACAATTAATTCTGAAGGGGTATTTTTATGTTACGTAATAATGCCAACAATCCTAGTCACTAACTGCTAATGTTATAGCTAATGCTAACCCAATGCTACCCCATACAGCACAGTAAAAGTAAGCGTAAAACAGTAAATATTGAAGCTTATTACTGTATGCCATTATACAACATAAATCTGATGTATAAAAATACAGATGTTTACTTTTTTGGTCTCATATAACATGATGTAATAATAACATGTTCAGACGTATCTGAATACATTATCTGCCACACAACAAAGAGACTATAGACGCTGGCTCGCTGTTGGTTAAGTCTCTTGATTAACAAGCTGAGCATTGGAAAGCTGGAAGACGTGGCCGCGAGGCAAAACTATAAATCAAAGTGGCTTCCAGAGAATTATAACATTTATTGCATGATGAAGGGTGTGTTTATTTCACACTTCACAACAGACTGTTTCTGTCACAAGTATCATTATAATAGTTAGTGTTGCAACAAGTGATAATTAAAGAATGATTGTAAATAAAGGGGTGATGGTTGGGAGGAGTAAGGAAAAGAGAATTTGAGTTTTAGCTCCACCTCTAAGCACTTTTCGTCTGTTCAAGTTATTTCACTTCAACCTTGTGTCAGTAGCACCCAAAATGATGGATGTGTTTCACATTTCATAGCATAAAAACATATCCATACATATATGCAAACACATACACAGTCAGACTGTTCCTGAATAGTTTTGGGGTGGTCATGTCGATCAGCCTTATTATGTTAAATAATATCTTATCACTCGAGCTGCAGAAATTAGCTGGCAGTGCTTTGTGCAGTCACAGCAGGTCTTGTATTTTTTGTGGGTGGGGGTAGCCTGAAATCTAACCAGTGGAGCCATATGGATTTTTCTTCGAAATGTTCCCATGACTCAGGAGGAGTGGAGCAAGGTGTACAGCTCTGGATATAGTGTTTCAGTGTAGGAACAAAATAATGGAGTGTTGCAGGCAGAGATATAAATGTGATTTTTGTTTCAGGCGTTCAGGATGAATTAAAGAACTAGATAATCATTTAAAAACAATACAAAGGAAAAATCAATTTACAAAATAATTCAAGAAATAATTAAAACTGAATTCATTACAATACAATGGGTCATCATTATTTTCACAAAGATTTATCATGTTATTTCACTCAGTTCACCTTCATCTACCTCATTTATATAATTAGTATGAACATACTAAGTATGTTCATACTATAAGTACATACTATAAGTATGTTCATGTGTATATAAGGAGTCTTTAGCTGGTTATGAAACAAATTTAATACTGATGCTCCAATATGATGTAAATATACAAAGAGATCATCAGCAAGAAGATATCTGTTTCTATAATTATTCTTAAATCAGGTCGGAATCGACCTACATGTAGCTGGCTAACTAGCTGTTAGCATGGTGAGCTTGGTTGGTAACTCTGTGTCAAAGCAGATAGACGGTGTTCGCAGCAGTGGCTAATTTTAGCTGGTCAATTCAGAATTACTTCTGCCATATTTTAATTTAAAAGTGTTTTGAAGGGTAGAAGTATTTATCTGTAAATGCTAGCTAGTGTAGGCTAACACTGCTAACACTGGCTAGCTTGCTGGTGTTAGCATGAGCAGACCTGCTAAGTTTCTGTCTTCTCTACATGGTGGTGTAACTTGAGGTCTTTTGAACATTATTTGGACTTTCATTAGACCCTGCATGTCATTCTACAACTTGATTAATCTAGAACTGCTTACATTGCCCCAATGCTATCGAGAGTCTGCTTTTGTCAGGGTTGAATATATAGAGCTGCACTTGTCTTCTCAGTAGGTTTAGTAAAGCAGCAATATCGCTCTTATTATAACTTAATGTTGAAGTCATTCGTCACAGAAAAATTTTCAGTCATTCTGTTTTGACAGTGTAACAGTGTTTTACATGCCATAACTATAATCGAATAGAGAAATTTAACAAGTTGACATAGGAAATAATTCAAAATGTGCAGCACATGTCAGACACGTACACAAGCATGCTTGCAAAACGAATGTACATCCAACAAATCAATGAAAAAATCATTAACAAAACAGCCTTCAAAAGCAGGAGGCCGAATCTGTGTCTGTGCAATGGCCCGCAGTGTGCTCTTGATTAGACACCTAAACCACTGACCAGAGTACGGATGTGCAGGCAAGCAGGTAGGCAAACACACACACACATACACACACACACACCAATGTGTCAAACAGAAGCCAGCCACAAGGTGTTGTGATGAGCAAAAAGAAGACCAGCAGAAGCAGCTGCAGGAGCCTAGCACTGGCCTGTCATCTGCTGCTGAACCACACACACACACATACACACACACACCTCATCCTCCCTCTGCGCAGACTTATTATAAGTCCATTCCCACCCTCACCCTATATCTGACAAGTAAGTACTATAACACACTGTGCTGTCATCTTGCCACTGACACACCTACAGTACAACACACACACACACACACACACACACACACACAAACCACCTCTAATGTAGTGAAGGTCAGGTTTCTCATCAGTGTCCTGTCTGAGTGTGTAGACTACAGTGAAAACCACACAGCATGGACACACTGTCCTGTCTGTACAGCTGGAGGGACAGAGCTTGCCAATGTCACTGCAGGGAAACAGGCTGTCAGCAGGAAAAGGAAGGAGCAGCAGTTACAGCATTATACTGATGGGATGACATAATAAATTGATATCCTGTGTTTAATAAATAAGCACTAGATCATCATACCATGGCCATAGTTCTCATGGTAAAACTAGGTAGGAAAGTTTGGGTACCTGCCTACCTGTGAAAAGTCCCAGTTCAAATTAGAGAATGTATAATAGAATAGTTATATAAATGTTAGTTAAACGTTACGTGAAGATAAATGTGTCCTGTTTTATGTGGCTATCTGACCACTGTTTAAATTCATGAATTCTTCAGTGCATGCTATATGGACTGACAGAAGGCAGAATTCCCCTTCCTGCGTTTCTCTACCAGCAGTGCCTACATGTACCAGGATGCAGCACATGCAAGCCCACGTCCACTGAGCTAACTGCGTTAGCTGCTGCGGGCTAATCAAAGTTACAAAACGTCGCCAAGAAAACTGATTCCTGCAGTTTGGTCATTTCCTTTTTCACACGCTGCTACAGAGTCACCTTCAAAGTCCAGGCTGAAGCTGCCTGTAGTTCTTCCTGGACATCAAATCCATCACTGTACATGTCACATGACAGCGATGGTGCTGAAAGAACAGATTTTACAGCCATTCCTGCCACATAAAACATAAATTCTCCCTTTAAGGATGACAGTGTTGGTCAGTTAGTTCACGACGGTGGTCCAGACTGACTCAACAACTACTAGATTGATTGCCATAAAATCTCCTACAGACATTTACAGTTGCCAGTTCACTGGGTAAAACTAATGCAGTCTAATACAAGAGAGCTGCAATAAATACACCCTTAATGAAGCTCATAATATTTTTTGTTGCCGTTTTAGACATGCTGATTCAACTTTACTGTCATTGTGGAGGCTGTGGTGCTGTTGAATTACATTATACTGAGTGGTGTTTGTCATAATTTGTCCACCCCTCTTTACATTGATGAGGGAATACTAAACATTAGAAACACCTGTTCATTACAATTCAGTAGCAGCACCACAAATTACGTGCACACGTCCCCGACATCTGTTCACGTCTTTGCATTGACTTTATTGCACCGTCTCTGAAATATGCCTCGCTTTCAGTCACATCATCTCTGGTTGAAGGTGGAAAGCATTCAGTCAAATTCAAATCCAGAGATACGTGCGAATACTTTTGAATCTCCTCATGAAATCTAATTAGATTTAGCTTTCAACAAGTACCTAAACTTATACATAACAAACTAAGACAATATTCAAGAGATTATCCAAAATGTATTTGTCACATACTATTTGTATTTAGTGTTAGAACTAAAAGATTGATAATAATAGTAAAAATAGTAAAATATATAAATATGCAAATGTACCTGTGATATTCTCTTGACCTTTCTTTTTCGGAGTACAGGTGGCAACTTTCAGAAAGCTCAAGACTGTAGCCAAAAGCCGTATTTCACCCGGAATGTGTTTAACGCTAACATCTGATCTGCTAATAATCTGCTACCAGAAATATCTGTCATTGTAACCGTCCGAAATGTCAGTCAGTGCCAGATAAAATGTGCCTTGCTACCTATTATGTGCTAAACATAAGGAGGAGATAGAGGTATTTTGCAAACTAGAAGCAAAATTCAAAATGGAACACAGCCCTCGACTGTAAAACATTTGTTATAAAATGAATTTCTTAGTTAGGACTTGTTCCCTCCTTTATCCCCTTCAATAATTATTCTTGCTCCATACATTTTTAAAACAGCTCTCAGATCTGCAGTAAAACATTCTCACATAAGAAGTACGACCATAACAAAAGCCTGCATTGATTTGCAGGTAATATATTGTGAAATTAAAAAAAAAAGCTAGATATTCATATGAGCACTGTATCATGCACAATCTCCACTGTAACATGGTTATGAGTTTGTTTAATCTGCTGTGGTCTTTTGATTCTCTCCCCTGTGGTTTATTGATCAACTTGAGTTGAATTTTTAATGACGGCTTGAACCTGGAGGCAATCTATTTCACATTTTGCTTTGCCAGGCGTCTCTGATAAACTGGGGAAAGGGGGTCCGCATCCCTCAGCAGCCCTGACAACACTCTGTTTAGCACTGTTATCATTTCTCATTCAAAAACAATGATGGGCTGCTAGCTGCGGGCTAGCGGCCCTGAAATGGCCTACTCAAGTGTCAAGGAACACACTTTTTTCACATCATGAGTTGGAAAAAGGAATCAGAAAACTGAAAAAGAAGAAAAAAAAAAGAAAGTCGAAAATGTCATGCTACTCCTTTCAGCAAAAAAAAAAAAAAAAAAAAAAAAAAATTAAAAGAAATGTCAGTGGCAAATTTAATTTCAGCAAAATAAAAAATCCCAAATGAATGACTATGAACCCAGCGAAACTGCATTAAAGTAAAAAAATAAAATAAAAATTTAAATCGCTATTAACTTTCATTTTTCAGTAACTTGTTTTTTCGGTCTCCTTTTGTGGTTTCACAGAAAATCTTCACATACTGTGTATACTCGGTGTCCCTGCGTTTTGTTGCTGGGGCCTTGTCCACCGGCAACCCTTTTGCGTCAACACAGAGGTCCAAATAAATGAGTGGGTGTTTTTTTTCACCGCACAGTACTCTTATGCGTCTGAACATGGCCTTACAATTTTTGCTTTTTTTTTGGGACATTTATTCTTCATCGCTTTGTAATAGTTAGGTGACTACAGTTAATTTCTATCCACAGAGATCTGCATATGACTGCAGCGTTCTGTTTCTGTTTGCAGTCCAATCACATTTGAGCGGGCCTTTGGTTGCATGCACGTAAACAGTTTATGTGGAGAGCAATCTCGGAAAGCCATCAACATCAATTTAGCTTTTTAAAAATGATCTGAATTCATATGCATATGCTGTATCTGTTTATAGAAATGAATCAAAATGTGTCTTTCTCAGCATTCTTAGGTAGTTAGTTGATAGTCGGACTGCAGAGGAAATCTGCTGGCTTCACTGTAAGCACTGAACATTGTTTGTTAGCCTCAGACTCTAAATCGTCATGAGATGATAGCCGACTTGTTTTGAGATTGAACTCTGTCTCTTTGCCACTGCTTCCCGACATGCAACTGTCATTTGTTGTTTGCGGTTCACCGTGTTGGATATGACCCTGCATGTGTTGTACAAATACAACAGTCCCCTGTTGCAGTAAAACCAGAATAAATGTGTTGCTATGTTATTTCAACAAAGTAAACATCTAGAGCGGACTGGATTTAAGCATGAAGGCTTCTCAGGAATGTTCTATTCACAAAAATCACTATCTCTCTAATCGACCACAACCAAAGCATCATCTGGCTACGCAGCCATTTACTGACTCTTGTGGAACTCAACTCCACGGCAACATTTCAGGTTTCAATGTTGAATGCTTTGCTGGAGAAAATATCACAGAGGTGCCTAACACTACAGCTGGGCTTTTATCCTGGCGGGCTGTGTCACGGTTCCACATTCGGGCACACAGTTCGGGCTTTGTGATGCTGCGGGAAATGCAGGCCTTCCTCCAGAGGACAGGAATGTGTAATTACCAACAACAATCCATTACCTCAAAATGCTCTTCCTGTGAGCACCAGCAATGAATCACCTGCTTTGCTATCACACCTGCAACAGTCTCAGGTAAACACACACACACACACACACACACACACATACACATATGCTGGTAACATGACCCAACAACAGAGAGAAGTTTTACATTGTTATGTATCAGAGCCCACAGGTCAGTGCAGCTCCACTGTATGAGCTGTATTTATTACACGCTCATACAGCTAGCTGGGGCTGCACCTGTGTCAGAGCAGTCTTTTAAAAAAAAGTGCTGTAAACAAATGGAAAACCGAGCCCAGCCAAGACATCAGCAGCCCGCTATTATCAGCACATATCAGCTTAAACATACCTTTAACATAAAAGGAATGTTAATGTAAAAAGAAATGGAGTGTGTGAGGACATGAAACAAAGGTCCCCAGTTGCACTCCAAGTGGGAATGGTGTGTTAATGTGTTATGCCATCTTACACCCAGTGACAGTATAAAGAATAGACAGAGCATGATTGACGTCACCAACATGTACCTGAAGCGCTGTTTCCAGAGCCAATAATACGTCGCCCTGACTGTTGTTGCCATGTTGAGTGTACGGCTTATTTCCCCTTTCTATTAATCTAAATTTCGGCAAAGATGTGGATCGCATGTGAATTACAGTTTTTGGCTTCCTTTCCCAGCATTGGAGGTTGCCGCTTAGTAAAGCCCCAAAATTGACTTTAACATAAAACCCAAATCTGGACTTCTGCACACTTCTAGCTGTGTTTTATGTATCTGAGAAAACAGTTGCCCTTCCATCTGAATTCACAGGACAACGCTGACCTGACAGCTCACCAGAGGACACCCAGGATCATGATGGAACGGTACGTTGATTTCATTTGAGCCTCATCACCTGCAGTGGGACTGCACGTCAAACCAGGCTCAATCAGCTTTACACTCTGGCCACGCACAATACTCCTTTCTGATTGGCTCGCAGCAGTCCTTTAAACCTGAACATGAGGACACCTCAAACAAAATCCCATTCAAAAGTTTAATAGTTCTACATTAGCACAGGGTTTGTCAAGGACACAAGGTGTCGTCTGTGAGGGGAATTATTCTAAGCTTAGAACTTGAGTGACATTTTTATATCGCCGATACCTCGAGCAGATCCATCTCTATAAATAGAGAATAATGCATATGAATGGTTCTTTAAGTGTTGTAGTTTGATCACGTACAGCTATAGAATCATTAAGTACCACACACTAACTGATAATTTACCTCTAGCGCTGTAATAGAAACAGCCCTGACGGTCATTTAGCTGCCATAGATTATGAGAATACTTCATAGTGCGAGTCTTTCACATTGAGCAGGTCTGCCTTTCAGCTTTACACGCACTGTATCTGAATCCTCTCTCAAAGAAATGATGACTGAACTTCAACCTAAAGCACTCAACAAAGCACACACACACACACACACAGAAACACACACGCATGCAGAAAGTGTCAGACGAACTCTGCCACACACAGATATCACACATGCAAGCGGCAAAACTTTTCTCCTCAGTCTAGACATGTGGGCAGAATAATGACAGAGGAAGGCAGAGGGAAAGTGACAGAGTGAGAAAAAGAGGGACTGAGACAGAGCCAGAGATAATGAGAATAAAAAAAAAAAAGGGAGTGAGACGGTGGCAAGTCGAGAGGCAAGGAGCAATGAGCAGACAGAGGTGGGTGGGAACGCACGGCGAGGGTAGAAGGTGAGCTCCTACTGCCAGTGTGACCTGCGGCTATTGGTAAGACGCATACTGGACGTGCGTGTGTGTGTTGTGCGCAGAGAGTGTAGACTCGATAAAATCAAAAATAACTTTATAACACCTACGACTTGCGATTTCACCTGGACGATGGCCTTTTGACTTGAAATTACTTCAGAACCCTCCAGATCTAAAGGTTAAAAACGATGATGCACTGAGCTCACGGCTTGTTCTGCTCTTGAGCGAGGCTGGGGAGTGACAAACAGAAGCTGCAGTTTGCGATATGAAATATCTGGGAGCTGGGAACATACGAGCCTATAAGGCGAACAACAGAAAAGTCAACATTTTGATTCTTTCTTGAGCTGGGCTCAAGCTGACTCACTGCTGCAGTTTGGATGATAGGTACACTGTGTCTACACAGGAGGTGCAGCACATTAGCAAAGGAACAGCTTCAGTCCTCTGTCAGTGTCTGCACAGGATGCGTTCAGGGACAGTATTGAGTGTAGGTCACCCTGTTTTAGAAGTGCTCTGAGCCCAGCAACACACAGTCACTGTAGTTACAGCTGGGTTGATTAAAATAGAAGCATATCTGTTTCTTCAGACGGACTGTACAGTCAAGACTTCAGACTCCATGCGCTGCCTGTTAGTCGCAGCTATTATTTCATGCACTGACTTAAAAACTTTAAATCCAACTAACTTCATTTTTTTTTCTACTGTACCTTTGTACTGTTACTGCTGTGATAAAGCATTAGTGAAAATAACACACAAACATAGTCAACACAAATGTCACACTATGGTTTCATGTTATGTCAGCGACAACTTCATGTTTTGGAGGGATGATTAAGCAAACGTCATTCTGTTTCTGCTCAGTACCCGCCCATTCTGTTTAGAGCTGCAATAATTAGTTGATTGATCAATTAGGTGTTGACGATCAAATGAATCGCCAATTATTTTGATAATCGATAAATCATTTTTCATTCTTTCATTTTTAAGACAAATGTCCAAATTCTTTGATAGCACTTTCTCAAAATATGAATAGTTTTCTTGCTTTCTTTGCTCACCAAACAGTGACCGCCATTTTGTAACATTTCATGCATAAATGACAGATCGATTAATGGAGAAAACCATCAACAGATTAATCCATAAAAAATACTAAATACTATAAAATAAAATACTAAAACTCAAAAATTAAAACTAGAAGCAATCTGAGTTCTGGACAGTGTTTACTATGGTAACATCACGCGTGGGCTCTCTCCTCAATAGTTTATAGTGAGCACTAACTTGACATTTTGGACTAAGGATGAAACTAAAATGTATTTAACTTTTATATTAAAGCAATTGAAAGCAAAATTCCATCATGAATTAATTCTTAATTCTGATCCATAAAAATGTTGAAACATTTTGTTTCCAAGGTGATGTGCTCAAATGTCTTACACAAAGATGTTTTAGTGACACGGGATGAAAGAAAATATTCAACTTTAAGAAGCTGAAATCAGAAAATTTGGATATTTTTCTTGTCAAAAAACGACTCCAAGCGATGATGTGACGCTGTTTGGAACGCTACAAACCATCCTGCATCATCACTGACAGCAGGTCAGTCACATGATGGTCAGTTTGTTATCTGTGAAATGTGACACACTGTAGGCTTGTTAGCAGAGAACGCTTTATTGTTGTTCTATTGTTTGAATATTTGAGGACATCCTGTATATGTAGCATAAACTCACACTTAGAAATAAACGCGGCGTCCTATATAGGGAGCTTGGACACAGTACTAATAATACATGCAAGTCCAAAGTACAGCAAATAACAGCTTTCACACAGAAATGTCCAGTGTAGGTATTTTTACCTCATACTTCAAGTTTATTCTTGCTGGAGAAAAAAAAAACATGCACTTAGCAACAGAGACATCGATTTGAGCTTTCTGAAGGAGTGTTTGGAAGCCTGAATTTGGGATTACCACCTCCAGCTTTGTCAGAAACTGGAAGGAGAAAGTCTTAATTTGAACAAAGGCCAGGACACTTTGTGAAGGTGAGGAAGGATGAACTGAGACGTCTGTCCATCAAGAAAATCGTGAACAGGAACGCGTGTGCCTACACAAAGACACAGCCAGAAGAAAAAGTTTGTTTGTTGACACTTTTGTATCAGAATTGTTTAAAAGCCATTAGAGGGACTGCGGCTCCACTCAGCTGTGGAGGCTGCCTCTTGGCCCCCGACAGACAGACAGGATGAAGACAGACAGGATGAAGACAGACAATCAGACGGAGAATCAGAACAGACAGTCAGCCTGACAGTCAGAAACAGCGAGATGTGCACAGAGGAAGATATTCACTCCGTCAGAGAAACATTTTGACATCCAGTAGATGTTGATATGACAGCTTCGCCCTCACTAAGGAGCTGTGTAACCATGGCATCAAAATGATTAAGTGGAGACATTGTTTGTGTCTGTGCTGCTACCTGCACTTTTTCTTTCTGATTAAAGTTCAGCGCAGCCTGTCTATGATAGATCTGCCACTAACTGGACTGTACTTCATAAACTCCCACATAAAGAAAGAAGAGTGAACGGAGATGAGATTGAAGTCTGTTGATTTAAAACGACAGACTGCAGACGGAAAAATACGCCCAGAGAGAAGGAGGAGGAGAAAAGTGCATTTGCTACCCAGACGAAAGCCAGCTTATAGCTTGTACGCACAATTTAACCCAGCTTATCTCTGCGGGCTTTGCATCTCTCCGACATCCCTGCTACACACACACACACACACACACACACACACACACACACACACACACACACACACATTACACTCCTATTTACATGGAACACCAAAACAGGTTCTGGTTGTGGTTAATGTTGGAGTCATTTCTACATCTGACTGCCCTCGAGTGAGGAAAGTAAAGCAGTAGTTGTGTGTTACGGTAGGGAGATAAGGGTGAGAGACAGAGTGAGGGAGGGAGAGACAGATAAAAGAGAGAGAGAGAGAGAGGGAAAGAGGGAGACAGAGAGAGAGAGAGAGAGAGAGAGCAGAGGAGCAGAGAGGACAACATAGTGCTGCATTGCAGTAGCAGAGCCAACAAATGTTACCACTTTGTGAAGCCGGGCCCCTGTTTGCTGTGACGATCCTATCTGAGAGTTATCTAAAGGTCCCTTCCACTCTGAAGATAATCATGTATGACCCAGTGGAGGAAGAAGGACACTTGGTCGGACACATTATGGCCTCTTTATCAGCCTATAAGTCTGCCGTCGTATCTCAATGTCATTTATCTTTTCCCTTCACTCCGGAGGATAATAATGCACGAGCGGAGGGGACGAGGCGACGAGTGTTTATGTGCTTTATGGGCTATCTGTCGCTCTAAGCGCTGCGTTGCTTTCAGCGGCGATGAAATGTGTTTTAATCTCGTCAGGGGCGATTTGAGCGTTGGAGGTGATAATGATAACTTTATTTGTATCGCGCTCCACCACAAACAAAGTTTACAGAGTGCTTGAAGGAGGAGGAGAAGGAGGAGGAGGAGGTGGGGGCCAGGAGGGAGGACGCAGACTCAAGGTTAGACAAGTAAAGACTGGTGAGAAATAAAAAAAAAAAAAAAAGGAAGATTTGCTATTACAACAAGCACCTGTGATTTAAGTGAAGGCAATGCTGGAAGTTTCCGGCATGAAGCGCTGATGCTTTTTTTTTTTTTTTTTTTTTTGATTCATATGCTGCACGGCTGAGACATTCAGCAGGGAGATGTTGTTTACTACCACATGGCCTGAAAAACTGCATCACTAACAGCTATTTTTAAATGGGGGGTGGGTAAAGAAGTCAAATCAGAAGTATTCTCCCTAATCTAGACCAACTTGCTGCATTGCTGAGAGACACAGAGGGAGGGAGACAGACAGAGACAGGGAGGGAGGTGGAGACAAGGGCAAAGCTGTGGGGACACTGCTGCATCCAGCCTGCCAGCCAACCAGTCACTCACTCAGCCCGCCAATACAGACAGACAGACAGACAGACAGACAGACAGTAGTCAGGCTATGGCTGTCAGTCAATGTAGCTGCTGCAGAGTGGCGCAGTGCCACATCCTCTCTCTCTCTCTCTCTCTCTCTCTCTCTCTCTCTCTCTCTCTCTCTGTCTGTGCTGTTCTCCCCCATGCTCGCTCTCTCGTTCCTCTCCTCAGCATCCGTCCCTCCTCTGATGTCCTCTCTGACAAACTCCCTTCATCCCCTCGTTCCCTCTTTAAACTCCTCGCCACGTTCATTTTCTTCACTCACCACAAAGTTTTCTTTTTTTTGGGCACAAAATTTTATTTTTTTTCAGATTGCGTTGTTATTTCTGTCGAAGTCAACTTAAAACATTTTTTTCTCTTTACGTGTCGCCATTTTTCCGGCTTTGGCGTGGAGTTGCGAGGCGGGTGGAGCTATTTCGGGTGCATCAGGTTCCAGAGATAAAAGTTTTGTTTATTTTATACATACACAATTTTGGGTGACTCATAGCTGGAGCACTTCCAAAGACTGGATGGATATGAAACTCTCCTGATAGTCAAGTGTCAAGTGACAAGTGTGTTTCTGTTCACCAGTTTTTGTCATTTGTTTTTATTTTGCTAATATTTTCCTGAACATTTGATTAAAATTTGCATTCATTTGCTGCTGAGAATAGAAATAAATCTGCTGCTTCCATGGATCGACTTTCAGATTTCAGAAGTCGCTGTTTTGTTCACATATGCACAGTTCAGATTCATTGCTCTGATTGGTTTGTTCTCCATAGCAACAGGCCAAGGACCATGGGTATATCAGTATTTAGATCCATCTGCATGCCAGACACACACACACGGTCACACTAACATAACCTAATGAGTCTGGCCATGTCAAAAATGGATGCTGTTAAAAAAAAACACTTGAAATGCAAGAAACAAACTTTGTCTCTTCCCGACTATGAAGCTCTGATTGGTTCGATTGTTTCCATCAAAAACATCCTGAAATAAGCACTGGACATATTTTGACCTGAACCATCGATAAACCATCTATGACAGGCCGGAAAATTGTTTCCCTGAGTCTAAAGTTACACATTCAAACGACCTAATAAAGATATTCAGGTTATGGTATTATAAAAACAGAGACTTTTTGGCATTCTTTCTTGACTTAAATGTCTGATTAATTCCGATCTGTTCAATATCAACTGACCAATCGATGAATCATTTGTGTTAAACTTAATAAAAACTGACTATGATCGTGGCTGTGTGCAGAGATTCAGAGGTCTGGATCAGCCTCTCGTACCTCCTTTGTCTCATTCAGTCATTTTTCTCTTTTCTCCTTATTTTGTTGAACTCTTCTCTTCTTCTGCTGCCTCCTCTCATCTTCCTCTCCCCTCTCCTCAAACCTCTCCTCCTCTTCTCCGCATATTACTTTCCTTTCATCTTTCATCTCCCCTCCCTCCTCTCCTCCACTACTCTCTCTCATTTCTCTTCACATTTCTTCTCATTTGCCCGCTCGTCCCTCATACCCTTATTCCGTCCCCTCTCTCCCCCCTTTTTTCCCCTCCTCATGTCCCTTCTACAACTCCTCTTTCTTTTTTTTTTCCTCCCCTCTCTTTCTTCCTCCCCTCCTCTTCACAGAGCCGCTCTCATCTCATCTGCTGAAACACTCTTGTCTCTCTTCTCCTCTCCCAGGGCAGGGATCAACCACAGCCCATTTCACACATGACAGAGTATGCTGTATGCCAGTGATGTATGTATGCTGCTAGAGGTGGCGCTACTGATGGCTAGCAATGGAGATAGGATAATGAGTGGTGAGCTCTGTGTGTCTATGCATAGTTTGTGTGTGTGTGTGTGTGTGTGTGTGTGTGTGTGTGTGTGTGTGGGTTGAGGATGGGCAGCAGAGCTGACTGGAGTCTATCTGAATTTCAATTCACTATGCCAAATAAACACATTGAGATTCCACTCATACTTTCAGAAATATTCTCAACGAAGAAAAAAGATTCAGGAATTTAACTCCCCCTCCTGACTGGACTGAAACACAGACAGAGCGGGCGGCTATCGATATGCTCATTGACTTCACGCTGGCAGGAGAGGAGAAGAGTCAGGAAGGAGTCATGAAGCTACAAGAGAGAAGAAAAAGGAAAAGGGAAGTGAAGGAGAGAAAACATTACATGTCTTATAGAGGGCGGGAGGTGAAGACAGAGTGGGAGAGATGGGTTACGCTGCTCAATCACACATGAATCAAACGGATCAGTTCTGCTACGCCGTGAAAACACACCTTTGTATCTGTGTATGGGTGTAAGTACAGAAGCTGGAGGGGTGTAAATGTGAGATTCTGAGAGCGTACGCGCTCGACGTGGAACTTTTAAGATTGATTCGGCTCCTCTGTCGAGGGCAAAGACAAAGTCTTTGTGTTGCTGCCTAACGATACGGCGAGAGAGGCGAGTGGTGATTTGACAGTGCCGAGAATTCACTCAGGTCTTTTTACAGTGGAGGAGTCCTTGAACTTGAGCTCATCTGTACACTGCACCAGCTAAAAAAGACTGGATTTCTGCTGCCTGCTGTCCTGTCCTACATGTCAGAACTCAAACTTGGACGTGCTTTCCATGTGTCTCCATGAAGACACTACTGCTGCGATAAACCTGAATCCTGGAACCACACTGCATTTGTATTCAGTCTCAGAAGTTAAAAACCATGGTAAACGTAGCTGATGCACACATCCTCGGGGGGTTGTGCACCAGGAATAATTGAGCAGAGATTCTAATTTTTCATAGGTGATGTAAAGATTAACTGATATCCATTACGAGACAGATACGAAGAGTCAGAGATAGCAGACTGATGCAGATATCAGTCAGATATGGCATCTCAGAAGCTCGCTGCGCTAATCTCTAGACTGCATTTGCAGAACATGCAGCAGAATTTTAAAATATGCCGATGGCACCGCAAACCTCATTACTAATTTAGTGGCAATAATAATGACACGGTTGTAATAATTCTAGAACAACATGCAGGTTTGGAAGTACGTCTTCAGGGGGATGGACAACGCCACTCATTTTTCATAGGTGCTAATAGGGGTGTAAAGATTGATGGATACCCACCGCAACATCAACACGACAGTCAGGGCTGTAAAACTGCTACAAGGACCACACAACTAATATCTATAAACACATATTTGCATATGAAGGCAGAATCTGTAAGGCAAGGGGCCGAGATTATGGCACCCAGAAGCATTCCTTCCTTTTTCCTTTTAGTCAACATAGTATTGACCAATCACGTTACACGTTAAAGTCCATGCAGAGGGCAAAAGAGGTGGATCCACATCTATCCACATCTATATCTGCAAGCCCATTGGCTACCGTTTCATGACAAATGTAGCTTTCTATCTGCATTCATAATCAGATATCTGTTCATAGAGATTCGCAGAAATGGGTCTTTCTTGTCATTCTCGAGCATCAAGTCACTAATCAGCCTCCCCTTGTTATTTCATGAAGTGAGCCAAGATAGCCTAACATTCCTGTTGGCATAACTACACACTACATCAGATACATAAAATGTGGTCTGTCCAAAGACGTTCATCAGCTTTTGAATTTTACTGAAACCAGTAAAATTCCCCCAAACTGCCGTGCGTCTGAACTATTTCTTTAATCAGATCACACACATTTAGGCTATTCATGTGATCTCCATTTGACAACTAATGTAATATCTACAGTACTGTAATATGTTTTCACTTGCATTCACTGAGCCTACACTGAAAATATGTGGACTCCCATTTTAAAAAGCTCTGCTACAAAGAGTTGGAGGATGAGGTCTTCCCTTTTACAGACATACAAAATCTAAGTATGGTTTCAACTATATTTAAACTAATTAAACTGCTCCAGTGTTAGCTGCAATCATTAGCATGTCTGTCCCACTTGCAGCCTACAGTAGTAACCCAGTACTAGTACCATGGTCAAGGAGCATTTCATACTACATCATATTGTAGAATGACAGGTTAAAAGAAACAGAAGCTCTGCTCAGGAGTAGCACGTCCACTGTGTAGTGTGTCCTCACTGTGTGGAAGCAGATTCTTTACATTAGAGTTCAGAGTAATGTCAGCAGCACTTCAGACGCCCTCGTTATCAGAATTTCTTTCAAACCACATCCTGAAAGACTTTTCCATTAAAACATGCTGTACGAATATATGAACAATAAAGCACAGATTTAACCTCTGTTCAAGTATGTAAACATATTCATCCGAGGAATGTGACGGCATTAAATAATAAATATATAATATATAATATATAAATAATAAAAATAGAGGGAATTGTCTACTGCTGTATATACAGGTTTCAATGTTAATGTGTTTTTCTCACTTGCTCAAAGTTAATCTGAAGTGGATTATCTTTCACTGGTTATCAAACACGAAAAAGACCCTGACCTGCCATGCAAACGTGATGCTTTTTACTTTTGATGTGATGTACTTTCGTAAAAAAAGTTTGATCCATGTTGCTCTCCAACAACTGTTGAGGCAACATGCGGAACACATAGTAGAAATTGCACCCACATCCTCTAACGCCACAAAACTAAACTCCTGTTTCCAGGATAATTGAAATGAGATTGGAAGTTGCGCTTCAGCTCATAAACTCTTTATCTGCTACTGATGTCTCGTGTTCGGCACTAAGGAAGCAAGCTGGCTTGGTCCTCAGCGACTTCCATCATCAGCTCCAGAGAAAACAATGTGTTAGATTCTTTTTACCACTTGCCCAATTTGGCAGGGGCGTTGCTACATTTACTAGCTTGTCGTAGCATTTTGCTTGCTTTGGGCTGTTGGGCAATCATTGTTGTTGAGCCCTAAGATACATTCATACTGTAGTGCCCAATTCATGAGGTATGATGAAGATGAACAGATCCAGCTGAGGAGCTGAGGTAAAAACTGCTGCCAGGTGATTATCTATCCTTTTCAAATAGTTGAACCACGACCAACTATGTAGTTGGACTGCGTTTCTCAGAAAGTCGTCTTTACAGCACGTCTATAATAAACTGAGAAGACAGGCTTAAATATATGAGCAACACAGATGGGCCCGTCTATGCTCCGAAGATACTGAGGGTGTGATCACAGCAGTAGGTTCACATTGGCCAATTACCAGGAAAACCTAGGATTGTAAACAAAAACACACAGGCTGACAAACAACATGTTTACTGTGGTGTTATATCATACCAATGTAACAGCCAACAGGGCTGGAAGATATGGCTGAAATTAATATCATGATCTTATTAAGCTTTTTTAAATCACAGATAAACAATATTATACGTGTTATGTGTTCATGTCCAATATTTACCTCCATGGATGAGTTTCAGTGCATCACAGTGTAACTTTACTTTACAGTTACTTTACTGAATACTGAATCCATGTAAGCCCTGTTTTATCGCTCACCTTGGACCGCGGGTCAGCGATAAAACTGTGATAATAGACACATTTTGTTTATTGAGTTTTCTTTTCCATTCGGCTTGGATGGAAACCCAATTAAATCAGAGTCCACCGGCACACAGAGGAGTCTTGGCATGTGAAGAGGCGCTGTAGGAAAAGAGGCCACCAGGCAGACAGGAAGAGCCAAGGTAAGAGGACGGAGCCGGCCCCCGAGTATCTTGAGCAGCACAGTTGCTCTTCAGGGCCCAGTGAGCGGCCATCTGTCCCAGGGCTGGAGAGGCCAGGCCAGGAGACAAGCTCCCCTGACAGCATGTTACCGCCATATGCTGCCGGAGCATGTACACGCACAAACTGGCATGGCTGAGAATGGCATGGGATGGTATGGTCTGGTCTGCACCAAACTGAGCTGACCTTATCTGGTGTGGTCTGATTTTCAGGATAGAAGAGATGAACACTCTATCTATGCTGCTACTCACACTATCCTGTACTCTAATGAGTCTGGCTGAACAATGTTTAAGTTAAAATATCACTGTACCAGGTACTAATGTACTTACTGACATTAGTAGGGCTGTAACTGAATCAGAGTTTTCCAAGTTGATGGTCAAAGCAGTCAAAGCATATTCATCAATACACCTCACTATGCCTAATTAGAAATAATACATAATTAATGGCCTAAGCCCAATCTTAGATTACCGCTTTCAGACCAAACAAGGAAGAACCAATGAGATGCTAGGATGCAAAGAATGGATGAAGACATCGAAGAACACGAAAGTGATCCTTCAAACTGGATTGGCATGGAAATCTATCACATTCACTTTCTGACCTGTCATCCCCACCCTCTCTGCTTCAACAGGACACAACACTTTGGTTAGGCAGGTAACTGTGAACCCAACAGTCAAGTCTAACAGAGTCTTCTGAGATTCTGAGATGCTGAGATGGAAGAACCTGCCAGATACGCACCAGGAGTTAGCGAATCAGCAATTAGAAGGGTTAATCAACAATTGACATAGCAGAAAACCACTGCTGCTGTGCACGCTTTGGACCGAAGCCTCTGAGCCTATCAGTGCTCTAAAACAGTGGTATCCACCAGGTGTGACGGAGGAAATCACTGCTCTCAATGCCAGTGACTGAGGTGTGGCTGGAGTGCGACGGCCTTGAAACAGCAAAACACAAAAAGCAGAAGCGTTTGAAACATTTAGACGTGACTGAGCTGAGTTAGACAGGAGGGCACCCGGCTAACAGAGATAGAGATGAGAGACAGACAGTTACAGGGAGACAGATGGACATGCCGACAGCTAGACTGGATGGAGAGTTTTGCAGTCAGGTGGACAAACATGGAGGTGACTGCCAGGTAACCAGACTGCAGGTCTTGTGATCTGCTCGCGTCACTCGCAGTGTGAGACAGGAAGACTGCCACCTCCCTCCCCGCTCTGCAGCTCCACCACTGCTGACATACACCCTGATAACAAATCTCTGCCTCCCTGCCTCCCTTCCTGCACATACATCTTTGCTGATTTATGTTTCTAATGTGCTTTGTGATTTAAATTTCTGGACTCCGGTATATTCACGGCATTCAGATGTCTCTCTTCATTTAATTCTATTCAGCCTGCGTAAATAGAGTGAGTTTTAGTATGCACATACTATACATTAACTTTACCCATCTGATCTACTGTCTAATTTGTTTTTACTACCTACTACATCTCTCCTCAGTGTAACGGCAATATTTTACCCCGTCTAAAAGGAAAATATCCATCTGTGTATATTCTCTCAAACGTCTTTCTTTCCTCGTCCTCCTCCCTTTTTAAAAAAATAAACTACTGCAGGCCTGCACAAGCAAACAAAGATTTACATTTTACACACTTCAAGATTAACAGTCAACAGTCAGACCTATTCATGAGGCAAGTGGCCGTGATTTTAAGATATGCAAATTATGTTATAATGAAATGAAAAAAAAAAAAACACAGATAAAGGAAAGCAGGAGATGTTTTCAGCATCAAGCCAGCTTTACAAATGCTTAGTGGTGCCACAGAGTTTCATTTTTATGACCGGGCTACCATTTATGTCTGTATCTCATGCACACAAGAATGCATAGACAAACATGTGTTGACATGACAGACATTCCTGCCAGTGGTTTCACCAAGCCGCAACCTCTGTGTCTGTCAAGTGAAGCCAATGCAGAAGTGCCAAAAATTGCAGTTCCTTGAATGTCCACTTGAGGCTGGCTACAGAACAAGTTAATCTCCGTAAGTCCCCATGTTAAAAAGTCCATCTTCACAGCAGAAATAAACATGTTTACAGCCTGGTACAAAAAAAAAAAAAGTTTTGACAACTGTACTGAGTTCATGAACCGTTCATGACAACTGTAGTGAGGGCGAATATTTATACAACTCACCTGTTCAAATGATATTAAGACTTAAAGATATGCAGAATAACAACAGCGTGGCTGCTTTGACTGACAGGTGGGTGCCATTACAGGTGGCTTGTTTGAGCAACCAGACGCCATTTAGGCTACCTCAGGTCCACCGATGATCAGAAGTTGTTGGCGATTCTTTATACTGTCAGTGGGCTTCATGTTACTAGACTCACTGAAAGCTGATTAAAGTAAAGCACCAAGAAACAGAGCAAAGGGCAAGAGAAGATGACTAGCTGATGTTTAAGCACATACTTGTGGCGTCCTCTAGTTCGAGCCTGGCCATGGACATTTGTGTCATATACCCTTCAGCTCTCTGCAAATGTTATTCGCCGAAATATTCACTTCAATACAATTGTTAAGCCTCAAGGATTCGCACACTCCATTTTGATGAGAAGCGCTGAATGTACTTTTAAATATCTTTCTATGGCCGGACTTTGGCTCCATAAAAAAGTTCTAATGCTTTTGAGATACTGTGAAAAGTCGATTAATGTTTTCCACAAAGAGCCAGTCCATTAATGAAACATTAAGGTTGAGAGAAGTCTGCTCTAAGGTATTTTTTTATGGGGTAGCAGTTACCTAACATGATTGTTGAGTAAATAATGGTGTAACTTTGAATCACTCACTCAAATTTAGTATGTATGAAAAGTGATGTGCGACAGATGGACGGACAAACGGATCCTAATCCCGACATGGTTAAAGGGGGAATGTGAATTAGCTTCCATCTGCTGGAATGAAGTGACTAAACATACCTAACAATATGCAGCAACTAATGGCCACACACCTCCACTGTTGTGACATGTCCGGGCACTGCAGTGATGTTACATTTGAATATTGTGCAAACTGTCAAGATGTGTTGTAAAACTTCAGAGAAGTGAATAATTGGACGGCTACATCTTAACTTAATCAACAAGTCTGACCGTGCTGCTGGTTATCGTGCTTCCTTTATCGTAAATAAAACTTGTCTGATTAGCGGCAGAAGAACGTAGAGGAAATTTGCCTTTTCCTATCAGCTGTTTCAATTTGATGTATCATAATTTACATAATAATACTTGGATGGAAAGCTGGCTGCGGAGACAGAAACAGACTGAGAGCTAAATAGAAAGATAAGTTGGAAAAAAGAAACCGCAAAACAAAGACACGGAGAAAGTCAGATGGTGTGTGTGTCTCCGAGTGTGTGTGTGTGTGTGTGAGAGGGAGAGGGATATTTCCAGAACTTGTTGTATGTGCAGACAGAGACATACACACACTGCTCCACGCGACAGATCGGCTTTTATAGTCCATGGGATTTTATAGTGCACACGTCGCTGAAGAGCACACACCCCCCTGATGGCACTAAGCTCATTTCAGCCTCACTGACAGATTTATGGCATTTCCATCACCTCGTGTGTGTGTGTGTGTGCACGTGTGTGTCTGTGGTGTTCGACTTGGCGCCCCAGAAAGTACTGTCACAGTTGGCCAGGTGCCAACTTCAGAACAGTTGGCAAGACAAGACTGCAGTGCTCTGCACAAAGCAGTGGCATCACATTCACACACACACACACACACACACACACACACACACACACACACACTCCACAATGCAGAGGTGATAAGATTCTTGCTAAAGCATAGATTCCCCTGTACTGTAGTAAGTTTGTGCTGTTATTTTCAGGTCGAAGCTCCGACATGGTGAGTTACTGCTGGAGGCAGCGTGAGCATCAGTCCAAGCCTCCATACATGAACATGAAGCCTGCATCTATTAAAGGAACGCTTCAATGTTTTAGGAAATGTATTATTGTTTGCCTAGCTTTGCATGAAGACTCGAAGCCAAGCCTCCAATATATATATATATATATATATATATATATATATATATTTTTTTTTTTCCTGCTCTACAGAGACCAAAACCCAAAGTTGTGCTCACAGACTGAACCTGGCAACCCTCACTATAGCTGCAGACACACTGACAGTATCATTAGTGGACAGAGCCACAGTGTCAGGGTAATGCCAACCCAGGTGAGTTCTATATAAATTCACCCTCAGTACAGAAAGAGGAAATGACCTAACAAAATTAACATCACAAGGCTAGCGGCTATGATTTATTACATGCTTTTAGCATGACTTTAACCTCTTTGGATTTCTCTAATATAATAGTTTTCTCCACATGTATGAAAGCTGCCGCTCCGCTTCCAAGTTTGTGACTGTCATACACAGCAGACATGGCATCTTATGTGAGCATGCTCATGGCTGGACTGGGAAAACATCGTCTGACTCAGTTAATAAACGGCTGTGTGACTGTTTCGCAAGACCGCAGCTGTTAGGGTTAGTTAAGATAAAGAAAAGCTAACCTGGATATGTTGAACTTGTTACATAATACAGTCCTAAAGGCACTGTAACTGATTTTGCTTAAACAGCTGCAAACTTTGGACCTCACTAACCACACACCAGTGATTCTGAATCAGTTCTCACACAGTGAGCACATACAAGACGTGTAAGCATTAAACTGGCACAAAGATGTCTCTTAGGTTAAAGAGAGAACACTCACAGGAAGTCTAGTACTTTAAGGACTTTAATGAGAGGACTGCTGGCCGATGAGGCAAAAGAACAATTCAGCAAACTCCACAAAAGGCTGCCTGGATATGTGAATCTCCTCCAATCCTCTGTCATAATGACTTCAGAGTGCTGCTCACTGCACCACCCACCTGCCACCACCAAGTTAAGGATGTAAACACACCCAGACTCTTTGATAAGGCAAGAAAGGGGAAAAAAAGGACATGAAAAGAAGGAGGGAGAGAGAGACAGGCTGAGAGAGTAGAAGAAAGGGAGTGAGTTAGTGCCGTCCCTTGGTATTCACAAAGACTCCCGGCAATTAAAGCTGTAGATTCAGAGCCAGGGAACTTCCTTGAAGGTCTTGGCAGTGACTCTGAGGCTATCCCTCCTCCACACCAACCAGTAACCTGAACTACCCTCCAGTAGCTTCCACCATGTTATCTCACATTAACACACATCCACATGCAAATCCTACCCGAGACTATACCAGCCTACACTAACCCACACCAACTGACTCATTACACATTAGCAGACAGAAAAACGCACTTCATTTAGTGTAGCTGCCTAGTAACAGGTAGAATATTTTTGCCTCCAGAGCAGCCTGAAATCTGTGAGAAACAACCAACAGATTTCCATGCCTTAATCTAATTTCACAGCCAAAGTACTTTGAAAAAAAAAAAAACACTTTCAATTTAGTCATTTTCGTCACAAGATATTAATTCAATTTATTTAATTATTCCTGGCAGAATGAGTGTGTGAATTAAAATAAGCGGATGGAAATATACTGTAACGGCTCGGTTCAAACTCAGGTTAGGAAAAATGGCACCACTGAGTGGAGATAACAAATCACAATGTTGACATTTCATCATTTTTAAGGGTGTGTTAATGGGAAATAGAACGTATTTTGAGACTAATGAGTTCATTCTTTATGATTAGTATCACATGACTGCATTAATTAGGTTTTGGTTAATTGGGAGCATGTACATTTCAATAGTTTGGGCCATATTTCCTTTATTTACACGATCTAGACGACAACTTGCAACTAGCAACACCAGCAAATTGTATGTTTACCTCTTACTTTTATTTTTTACTGTTCTGCCGAGCAGCTTTGACCTTCCATAATAACCAAGAATTGCTGACATCCTGCCAAAGTCTGGAACTTTTATCTTTTGTCTCTCCTTGCATAAACACAGCCGATGTTCAGCGTCCACTATATGAATTTCTGTTAAAACATCTTTTTGTTTCAAACAGAATCAACAGCTCGCACACTCGTCAAGTCCCTGACTTAACAAGCTTTAAAGGTCCTGCTTGCAGAGGTGTTTTCAGTGATGCTTGATTAGACCTCTGCTCAGGTTGAAATTGGGCTTAGTTGTGCGGGAAATTACGTGATGTCACACTTCATGTACTGATAAGAAAAAGGTGTAAATCATTTTTTTTTTAAAAAGGTGTTGTTGACAATAGAGAGATTAAGGGAGTTGTGTTTGGGGGGTGAGAAAAGGGGCTGTGAAGATGTCACACCCAGGTCCCGTGCTTGTTTTTGGACGGTGGAAAAGAAGTGGTCGTCAGAAGGAGGGTGGGAGAAAGAGTCTGAAACAAGGATCCAGTGGAGGTGTTTTAGGACAAGTCAAGGACATCTTGCTCTGCATTTGAACCGTCTAACTTTGTGGAAGTCCCTAAATCTTGCAGAGCCACATCCACTGTCACAAGGAAAAGCAGCTGTGTTGTAAACTAACCTTTTCATTTGCTGTCTGCCGTGGACTTCCAAAGTTCACCAACCAATATGAACTTTTAGCACAGAAACAAACTTGTGTATTGTTATAACTGATGGAGGACAGTAGCCAAAATGTACCAGGTGTTGTTTTCTTCCTTTCCAGCAGGAAGCACACACACTAAATAAGACAACCAGAGGCAGCCGTCACTCGCCTGACAGTGAGTGGCAGGAGACAAATTCAAATGATTTGCAGTGAAAAAGGCTTAAGGTATCTAACTCGACTTCCTATGACATGAGGTCGGGATGAACTCTCACCTCCACTTTATCTGTACGGACAGCGCGGCGTCATGTCCACTCTTCTTGTAAATTTAGCCTATTCTGTTCTAATATTACACGCCTTATTAAAACGAGGGGGTGTGGGATTCATTACAGAATGCCAACGAGCAGGATTGTCTTTCCTGATTTTAAAAAACGATGCTCCTGTCCTGAGGGCAACCTGACGTCATCAGCTAATTTGCATTTTTGTGGCATCAGCAGTAGCAATTTCAGAGTGTGTGCAAGTTTCTTCAAGTTGAAGCACTTCTTAGTGTCAGCTAGAATTAAATAAATAAATGCAAGACCTCATGTCAAAATAGATAAACACGTCAAGCGCTCTGATTTGTATGACAGCATAATTCTGACCAAAAACATCCGGGTACTAGGAAAATAAAACATTTTTAAGAGTTACATTTGAGGACGCAGAGTCTGCATTAAACACTTGTACTTGCACTTTATACTTGCATATATAAATACTAAATGGTTGAATCCAAAGGCTGTGTATAAAGCACAGTCAGACACACAAGGCGTGCATGCTGATTTGGGGTATTTTGTGGGCGGTGTTGAGCAGTCAACCCGTGGCACAGTTGGAAACATGGTTAGCTTAGAAGGAATACATTATAATAGGTTTGGTAATGGCTGCCAATCACTCATGACCGACCAAATAGCATATTTGAATTTTCTTTAAAAGCAGTTTTTAGAAAATTATGTGTCAAAGAAAAAAGTTTAGCAAAGCTTTTGTGATTGATTTTTTTCCCCCTTTTGCACCTGAATGAGTCACACAAGGCCATGATGACTGGAGTATGAGGAAATCTGTTGGCTAACGGAGGAAAGAGTTCAAAGACGGATGTGCTGGTTTGAACTGCAGGGACAGGAGCAGCTGGTCCCCGACCACAACAGAGGATGTAGCCAAGTTACACTGGAAAACACCGTACGTTATTTAGCTCTGGCTTGAGGGAATTATGTTAAGTTTGTTTGTTTGTTTATATTTATTTCACACGGAAAAGCAAAGAAGTGATCCAAAATAACATTAATAATGAAATGAACACTAAACATGAACTCAATGACACAAACTCAATGACGAAGCTCCTACAAACAACACAAATGAATCCTGACATGTTTTTGCACTATATATTCCCACCTCGTCTGCGCTACTCATCAATTCATTCATAGATTGATCTCCTACATATTTATTCATATATTATAATATTATTTAGAAATAAACAAACACAAACATATACCATACATGTATGTTGCTTATAAACAGACAAATCTTTAACTGTGTCAATAAGCTAAAACTAACCCATCATCATGGCTCGTACTTTGTGTATGTAATGACTTCCACATTCAGCTCATTCCACAGTTTCACTTAAATTCTACAACACCGTCCATAAACTTGAAGACATCTGACTTGAAACAAAGAGCGTTGGTGTGTCTGAGAGCGTCATTAACTATCCCTATGGCCTTTTTTGCAGTATGCATAATGGATGTAGGGTTGCTTTTGGAAGTGCGTCCACACCGTCATGTGAACAATAAAGAAGATAAAGTGCTTTGTGATTCAGAATGGGCATTGTTCTTCCCAGGACCACAATGCTCCTCGCCAGCTTTGCTCGCATGTTTTATCTGAAGTTTCTAGAAAATGATGTGATTTAATAACTTCTGGAAATGTATTTTTATATACTCTTTCTATAGCAGAACCATCTATTCTCACCTGAGAAGTGAGAGTTTCTTTTACAAATAACAAAATGAATGTGAGATTTTGTTCAAATGTAACAATAACTTATAAATGTATATTAATTGAGAAAATCACCAGACATGTTGATCTGTTTGATTTGATTCCATACAGCTACACAAAGTTTGCTTCTAAATGAAGCCTTTCAGTAAGTTCTGTCAACCTGGCCAACATATATTGATAAAACAACATTAATAACCAAACTAACAGCATGGCGATATTTGCCTCAGACACCATCAAAGTGGTGAACATGACCATAAAATCCTTGACACCATACCAGCTCCACTTACTTCAGACACATCCCCTACTGTGCCTCTCCTCCCCATGCTGTGACAGTCAAGTTCACAGCAAGTGGTCAAAATGCCAGACACGGCTGAGGGAAAAAAAAAAAAAAGGATCGGTGCACATGAATCAGCTGTCACCCTAACACAAGCCAAAGTAGCATTTATTTTTCTAGTCTGGCTTTTCAACTGTTCCTTTTTCCCCCGCCGTGACGCGACACGCTTCAGACAGTCACAGAGACTCGGTGTCGGCAGTGATACGAAATGTTCACCTGACCTGAGAGAGGGGGCTGCTGTCACAAAGGCAAGTGAGGGCAGCAAACATCGAAAGACAGACGATTCTAAGAAAAATGGACACACATCCTGATCCTGAAGCACTGTGTTTAATTTGACAAATGTCAACTGCTGTATGCACGGTGGCTAAGATCCAGCTAGCCTCGGTACAGCCTCACAGCACCACCAAAAGTGATGATTACGACGAATCTGAAGTCATCTTATTCTGACACATCACTGTTATGGGTTGGAGCTGTCGGGGGGCTGCCGAGAAGGCCAAAATAACTGTGACTGGTCAGCTGCTTGTGTGTTTCAGATGCTGATAGTGAACATGGCGCAGGTGTGCCCAAATGTCACCTCTTTTCCAGAAAATGTTGGACAAATTTGTATCTGGGGCATGTTGATGGGGTAAAAAGGTGCTGACCATGTAGTCACGCCATCCCCGCGCCGAGTCCAGTCAGGGATCTTTGTTGCATGTCATCCCCATGTCAGCTCTCCACTGCTGCTATTAAATATATAATTATATATATATCCTGAAATCTAGCAATGACATTTCCTGTGCAAACTTTCCCCTCAGCAGGATCTCTTCTCTCTGTCACCTGCAGTCGTCGAGCTACCACGGTTAAAGGGGTTAAAAAAGCCCCTTCGTACAAACACAGTGACAATCAGAGCAACAGTTCTTTCAATTTTTTAAAAACAGCATGTGAGCTAATGTGAATTTAACAAGTCACAGCTTAACGTCCTGTCGGATATTACAAAACAGACAGCGCTGCTCACCCTCTAATAACATAAATGATGAAAGTGATGCAGGGACGTATTAGAGGATTCACTATCAGAGCAGGAGCGAGCGTCCCTCGTGCTCGCAGTGGTCATTAATTAAGGCTTCAAAGGCGAAATCAAAAGAAGCCTGAGAGAGGAGAGGAAACTTTAATAACTTAATGTAACATTTTAACCACCACTGTTGTCTCTCCCTTTCTCTCCGTCTCAATAAAGCCGCAAGGAACATTAGTATAAAACAGATACCCAAATCTGAATGACACAAAGCCGTCGCTTTGACACATAAATGAAGGAGGCAGTGTGACACAGTCCATGTCTGAAAGGGAAAGTCAGGACGGTGGATGAAAGTATGTAAATACAATCTGTTCAGGTACATAATGGACAAACATCCTGAATGATAACATAGACCTTGGCAGAGGAGCACAACTCCTAAAAAATAGCTTTTGCTATGCAGAGAGACTCTAACAAAGACGCTCTGAGTAAATGTTACGTTGACCTGTTTGGAATCATTTTGTTCTTTGTTGTGTAGAGTCACTTTAATTCAGAAGCCTATTTAATAGCGCAGCATTCATTAGTGACAGACTTTCTGATGCAGTCCTTGTATTCACTTAGAAAAACCAAGTGCAGTTCAGCCCCCTATCTGAGGCAGACTGTCTTAAACTTTTCCGGCCCATGAGCCAAATTTAATCATCTTAGTCTCGCCCTGGGACCCAGGCTCATTAAAAATGCACTGGTAAACTTGTCATGTCGCCGGAATCAGGTCGTCTCTCCGATCCTGGTTTGAACAACCTCTGTGTTAGGCTGCAGTCAAGAGAGCCCCCTCCTGTGCCGCCTCCACCCCCCATCTTATACTGTCTCCTGCTAAATTCCCTGCGAGTTCAGCGTGAGTTCACTCCACCTTCTGATTTTTTAAGTTGTAGCCTATGGCCTGCAGAGCCCAGTCATAGTCTGCATCAATAATGCAGAGACCGCAGCCTGCTAACATCTCAGCCCTTAGCGAGAGGTCTGCACGACAACACACAAGGCTCAAACAAAGGCAGGAGGGAGACGTCTCAGGCCGGCACCATGAGAACAAGAGCGTTGACACCCGCCTATTTTAAGTACGCACACACACACGCACACACACACGCACAGCTACTGACACAGAAATACAGACGGAAGTATGGATGTAGACGTTAACGCGCTTGCAGCTGTATGATACCAGGTTGAGCATACACAGATGAGTGGATAAGTGTGTACACACACACGCGCGCGCGCACAGACACAATCAGGAGTGTATGTGTAGCGTGTGTTAAATCTTAGTGGCTCATGTTAACAGTCTCTGTAGCCAGTCTATTGAATTTCCACACAAGAGCAAAGCAGCACTCAGTACAGCATTCCTCAGAAAGGGTACTTCCACCTCACACACACGCACACACTACACACTCTGCTGTATCTCATTTCGTCAAGCTACTTGGGGAAACATCTCGGTCGTCAGATGAAAATATCTAATTATTCAGGACGATGGCGCTGGCTCCCCCCATCCCACCCCCACCCACAAGATGTTATTGTTGAAACTTTGCTTCTGTAGTATTCAATGAAATTTAAAGTCTGCAGTGCGTCGCATAAAAGAGGATGTAAATCTTTAATTTGAGTAGAAATGGAAAAACCTAAGAACGGAGGTTTTCAGGGGAGCGGCATCAATGTGAAAGCGTGTGTGTGTGTGTGTGTGTCTCCAGTCTTTTCTCCCATGCAGTGACTCTGCTGAATTATTAAATCACTACTTAGACTTTGTGGTTAAATGAAGCTATGCAAACAAGAAGGAATGGTATTAAAAACACTGGAGCAGTAAGTGAATGCACTGTTTGACAAAACTGTTTAAATGTCCTCTGTGAAACTCGCTTCAACAGTAAAACAGTATCAAATTGCTGTCTGCAGCACTTTTTTGCGTTCTTTCTCGGCCTTCCACCTTAACTATTTAATCAACGACTTAATACTGCAGTTTGTGGACTGCTCCTAATCAGTGTGGGAACTGTGGAGCCATTAGCCAAATGCCGGGGAGTTTCTCTTCTCTAAAGCTTGAGGGCTGTGAGATCTGTCAAGTGGGTTCCAAAAGAAGCAAAAGGCAAGATAAACGAGGAGAGCCCAGTGACTCCTGCTGTTTATTCACGATAACCATTGTAAAACAAAGCAAAGCAACAGAAAACGTGTCTTCCTTCCCAAATGATGTAGTCCCCCCTCCTCCCCGCGACTAGATATTAGCAAACGTGCAGGTCAAAACTCCTTTCGACCTGTAACCGTGTGACATGTCAGAGAAAACAGGTGAAAAAAAAATAAAAAACTGTGGCATCTGCTACAAGTTTGAAAAGCCACAACAAGGTGTCACCCACAGGTTTCTGAAGAGCTGTACGTGAAGCTCAGTGTGTGGTGGCTTACGCCACCATCTTGGCAGTCCTTCCTCTGCGGCCTCCTGCCTAATACAAAAATGCGCTAAGAGGGTGGAGCTGAGGTAGGCTTAATAACGACCGGTTAATGAAACCAGACACGCGTGATGGCACCCACCCGTCAATCAATCTGTAAAGGATGAAAGCTAAAAAACTAGCAGCCAGCAAACTAGCAGATAATACTTAGCGTGGGCATCAATAATATCTTAAAGGTGCAGTGTCTAGGATACTAGGATAGACTGAATACTGCTTGCCTCGCCCTCCCATTCCAAGCATGACATGGATAAACTACAGTGACCATAAGTTCTTATCTAGAGTCAATATTTAGTTTGTCCATTCTCGGTTTGAGGCAACATGGTGGCTTCATCATGGTGAACTCCGTGGAAGAGGACCCGCTCCCCCTGTAGATATAAAGGGTCATTCTAAGGTAGCAAAGACATAATTCTTATTTTTACAGTGTTCCTTCACGTATGTATCTCAGTCCTTTCTGCCCAAATGAGCACACACTGCAGTTGTTGGGGAATTATCAAAAAGGTCAAAGTCTTGGTACATTACTGACGTGTTGTGTTATTTATTATTTATTTTTGGCAATATGACCGTGAGGATTTGAGTGATTTAAAGGTGGCAGTATGAATCATGGCCAGTAAGGCATTGTGGAACTAAAATAAATGGTAGTGTTGACAAACTTGAATTTTGAATCCTATTCCACCCTTAAAATGAATACTAATAAAAACCGCCTCCACGTTTGTCCTTGCTTTATCAACTCGGTGAGAAGTCCTTTACACCCGCGCTGCACACAGACAGGTGATTTCACTCTCTCT
Source organism: Nibea coibor (assembly GCA_023373845.1). Classification (NCBI taxonomy): domain Eukaryota; kingdom Metazoa; phylum Chordata; class Actinopteri; family Sciaenidae; genus Nibea; species Nibea coibor. The sequence continues at coordinate 4,122,636 of CM041726.1, forward strand.
CTCTTTGTGCGTCTGCAGTCTCATTGACACTTTCTTGCACCTGAACAATATCTCTTTTGGTAACAAATAAAACTTGACAGTATCACAAAAATTTCTAAACTGTGAAGCACCAGAATTTGGCATTGAGTGTCTAGACTGAATTCTATGTCCAGATTTGATTTAATATTTTATTTCAAAAACTAACTTTGTGTACATTTCTCAAAGTAAGACAAGTGTCTGAAACTTTAGCATCGTTTCATATCAATATCCTGCATTAATGTGAAAGCCACTAATTTCTACCATACAGAGGGGCTGGAAATGGAAGCAGTATGACTGATGATGGATCCACCCTGCCATATAAATATGCTTAAATGGAGCAAACAATTTACACAAGCCATGAAATCTCCAATAGAGATAAACAGGATTGCTGCGTCCTGAAAAACCTGAACAGAAATATCTCTGCAAAGCTGTTCTGTGTTCAGTGAATGAGCGAGATTAACTTTCACACAGGATGCACGCCCTCAATGCTGTGATTTCTGCGGGGTGGCGCGGAAAAGAATATACTGTGGGTTTTTTTGGCAAATAAGTTCTTTGATCAACTTATCACGGCGTGCCAACCGGGGTTAAAAATAAAACCACAGCTTTTTCTCGGGGGATTTCACGCAGCACTTTGATCTTGTGTTTGACTAGCGCAACGTTTTTTTGGATTTATTCAGTCAGAACTCAGCGAGGTGATTGGTTCTGGCCAAAATGAAATGTTAAAAATATTGAAATTTGAATAGAAATGTTAAAAACCAGAATGTGAGAATCTTGCTCGTAGTGCTTTTCAAATAATGCAAACATAAAAACATAGTTTTTTTTTTATGTGTTGCCAAATTACTTAAAAGAATTTGTTGTATCAAGCTGTTTTTCCAGAAGTTGTCTCAAGTTGTTGCAGTGAGCATTAGAGTGAGAAAGCTGAGCTTGTAGCATGAATATAATGAACTTTTCTTGATTAATTATACAGCAGCATGAAAAATCAATGCTGGATGATTACATAAAGAAGCAAGAGAAGCAGAGAAAAGCAGAGAAAGTTGAACAAACTCTGAATGAAATGCATTGTGTTTCTTCCTCACACACACAGGCTCCGCAATCCAGCTCTTCAGTCTGTTTTGCTTCCACATATCATCCTTTTTTTTTTCTTTTTTTTTTTACATCATTTTCACTCTGTAAAGTCATCCACACACCAATTACTGCAGGCGCACAATAATAGACAGTGTATTTGTACATACAAAAGACACACACTCCCATGAGCACAACCCAGACAAAGACACACACACACACACACACACTCTGGTGCAGGCTGGCACTCGTCTTTGCCCGTCTCGCGCCTTCGCTCCACCAACACAATACTGTCACATTTTGGCGTGTCACATGGGCTTGGAGACAGACAAGGCTGTATTATCAACAACAACTGGCTGGAGCTCAGGTCCTGCCTGTGTGTATGTGTGTGTGCGTGCGCAAGTTGGAGTTCAGTGCTCAGACTGAAGAGTGTGTGTGTGTGTGTGTGTGTGTGTGTGTGAGAGAGAGAGAGAGAGAGAAGTAGTGTTAGAGTTCAGGTTAAGGCTGAGCCGTCAGCGGCAGACAAGCCCCGTCAAGTCTCCCTCCTCTGTCTAACACACACTCAGCCTCTCGCCTTGGGAGGTGAGAAGCCGCTAATTGGCAAAGGGCGAAACACACGCACACACACATGCGCGCTCATAGTACACACACACACACACAGCCGGTCAGTTACAGTCACACACACAAACAGTAGAACAAGAGGCATACAGAAGCACAAACAGACAGATGGACACAGACGTCTGGCTCTGAGAGGCAGTTGTACAGTGAGCTGTGTGAAGCAGACACACACACACACACACACACACACACACACACACACACACATACACAGCACAACCTGGTAGACGAGAACACATTACTGCAGCTAATAATACACACCGTCTGCTCGCTGACTTTCTCCTCAACTTTCTCACTTAGTTGTTATTTTATGACTTGATGTTTTTTTTATTCACTCACATATTAATAGACTCTACCTTTGCAGTTTATGTGTCGCACATAGCTGACCTTAAAAACATAATGCTGTGCGTGTGTGCGCGCTTCAGTTCAAATGAAAGTTGAATTAAAGAAGATGCAGATGTCTGTAAATCCATTCTACGTATGAGAGTTTCTATCGTGCAGCAATAAAGTGGACAACGTTCTGAGTACCAGTGCTGGGAACCTCGCTCAGAGTTTAATTAAATCCTTGTAAAACTGGTCAAAAGCACCACTTCAACAATTATGTAAGATCTATGCAGGCGCCTCAGACACCAAACATGACACACGTGCACCAGCAGGTGGCAGTATAATCAGGGGACGTACGCTTTGGCCGAGCGGAAACCTCCGTGGTTGGGAAGTGAAGCCAACGCTAAAGTGCTAAAAACTGTAACTCCTCAAGTGGCCACTTGAGACAGGCTGCTGACGTGACATCCACTTTGTCCCTAAATTGAGCTGCTTCTCATGAGAGGTTTATTTCCAACTATAACTACTTCTTTTTTCTTAAAGTGAGTCTGAACTGCACGATTCTAGTGCAAATAATCCAAAAAATTTAAAGCTTTAAAGCCAAAAAGTTAAAGCTGGAAGTGATGTCATGTCTCTACATAGGTCTGTCCAATTAACAGTGTTGCATATATTAGCAACAATCAGTCCCATTAACACAAATGATTCGGCCCATTCACAGCTTTAGCATGTGTGCAAATTATGGTACCAATCGGCCACTAGGTGTCAGGTGCGTTAAACCTCATGAAATGTGCTAAACTACTGATTTTAAAGGCAGCGTTTTCAAACCTGTGTGCTGCTGTCAACCTCAGATGTTTGTTAATCATTATCCTGAATGTAATCTTCAAGTTTGCATCATATATAATAAAAGATGTGAAATAATCAGTTGTGCTCTCGATATAGGAAGGTTCCCTGACAACTGTGCAAACTCCATCTGTTGATGAAGACCATGTGATGAGGTCAAAAGTCCTAAAAAGTAAGTAAGTGAAGCTGTTGTTGTATATATATATACATATATATATAACTAATGTGTGCGTTTACAGTGACTTCAGAATAAGTGTAGAAGTATGTGAATAATAACAATATTTAGATTGTGTTTGTTCAGTGATTGCTCTGCATTAAAGACACATTAACTCGACCAGCTTCATACTGTGAGTGATCCATGATCCATGATGCAGTAGGCTGAATTGAGCAACAAGCAAGAAAAAGGTCAATGTATAGATGATTGGCGACTTAGAGGAATTTAAGTAGTCAGGGTTAATACTGCAGTTTGCACTACGACACACACTATGACACACTGACATGTGGGCAATATTTACCCGTCTCCATCCACAGGTGTCCTCTGACTGAACCTGACCTAACAAGCTTTACCTGCACCGCTCACCTCCCGAGTGTCGCAGCGGAGGAAACAGGTAAGAGGAAAAAAAAAAAAAGATGCGACAGCAGCGACCTGCACAACTTCACTGACACAGCCAGAGTCTGTGACACCGGCATCCCAACTCTCCACAAAGCGCTGTCACAGCTGTGCAACGTATGAACGCAAGTGTGCAAATGAGACAGAAAGATGCACAAAAAAAAAAAGAGAGAGAGACAGACAGAGTGTGGGGTCACATGCAGGTAAACAGAGGATAGAGACAGAGGGAAGACAGAGCGGACACAAGCGAAAAACAGTGACAAAAAACACTAAATAACAACCATTCCTCATCTAGAGGACCATGGCGGAAACCTTCAGGGCGAGGAGAGGCAGGGTGTGCAGGGAGCGGGAGCGGGGGGGCTTACATACAGTATGAGTCCAGCCAGCCTTCAGGATGTAACTCTCCACCAGACACACAGAGAAAATTCTCCAGCTCACACAGAGAGCAGAGCCCAGTAATCAAATTAATGTAAACCGGATCAGCCGGCTGCTGCTCTGCACTGTGAGGCGTCACGTATAGATCACATATACTGTCAGATTTAAACTTTGCCATGCACGCCGGCAGCAGTAAGTTGCAGAGGATGCTACATTAGATGCAAGCTGAGGATGTTTGAACGAGTTCATCTCTACAACAACAGAGCGAGAATGTTGAGGCTGAGAAGTAATATACGTCTGATTAAGAAGTAGCACAGATTAACAGAACTTTGACATGAGTGGATGAAGTGTCAGGCTCGGTTTTTGCAGGGTGCATACATGTGGACGATGTGTTTAACCCTCATCTTCCTCTCACTCCTAAAGAGGATGATGGATAGGATCTCCCTCCATGCTTCATCTAAACATGTACAGGCTGATAAACGTGTAGTGTGGGAGCTTTGGTGCTTCATGGCAATCCCAAAATTTAATTATATCACTTTTTAATTGAGTATGGTGAGTGTGTGTGTGGATGGATGTTGATGTTCCACAGTCCCATTGGTGTCCATCACCCCACCCTAAAGTGTTTAAACACCACACACACACACACACACACACACACACACACACAGGTCCTGGACCAGCTCACCCAGGCGAGGCTACTTGGTGACACCGCCTCATCATATCATCATATTCACCGCATGCCTCATTTGCATAAAAGTTGGCAGCCTCCGTGGCCTCTAACATGAGTGACAGCTCAGAGTATCACACTCCTAGTCTAGCTTCCCAGCTAGCTTGTTCATCAAATCAAACAGGGCAGGACAGCTAACGACACAGCAGACAGAGCAGGGGAAAAACCTCCATGCCTGTCAGGACTGAGGGTAATAAATGTTACAGTTAACACGGAGGTCACGGTCAGTGGGAGAGGCAGCATTACCCTCCGGGGACAGAGACATAGCGGACTGGTGCTGTGGCCCCGGCGGATGGATAGGAGCCAAAGCTAGCCCTGCTTGCTGCTAACTTAGCCGTGTTAGCTTAGCTGTGCTGTCTGGCGCAGCTCGGAAAACAGCTCCAACTCTAAACAGCAACTTCCACCGCCTGGCCCAAAGTCAGAGCCCCACACCGGACAGCCTCACCAGCGTTTAGCCGCACCAGCTAGCACAACCACAGCATTCCCCCAGCCGCCTACGACTACAGCATAATGCATTAAAAACACAGCGGTGCACAGAAATAACTAAGAAAATGTCGCAGGCTCCCTACCTGTAAATGCAGTCGCTAACGTGCTAAGTCGCCGTGTCTGCTTGTTTAAAGTCTGTGATGTTGTGTTGCTAGACGTCAAGTCCAACTGCACTACAGTGGTTTCCAGTCTGGGAAGCAAAATAATGCTCAGCTGCCCCACTGTACAGTACATGCTGCTGACAGCCGGGCTGCCGACGAAGCTTTGACGACACCTGCAGGCCGCTCTGCACATAGCAGCCCGGCTGGGCTCCAGGTGTGACACCTGACAGTCTGCGGGTCACATCAGATCACATGCAGCAGCATCCCCGCTGCTGCTCACTGACCTCATTCAGCACGTTTCACAAAGGTGGAGCTAATGGCTCAAAGGTACTTCAGCAGTGCAGCTCTTATTATAGGTGCACACACTCCTTTTAAAACCGTGCTGTGTACAGTGCTGGATGGACTTCATAAGACAACAGTACAGGTGCATTGTTATTCTCACTTCATATTATGGCCAGCAGCTGTACGCTGCATGCTGTGTTCCATGCTGCTTAAACACCATGCTTTATTCTTATCTTTTATTTATAGTGTTGTACATTTTAAGCTTGTCTATGTATTTACATGTTACTGGTGTCAAATAGTGAACTGTTCTCTTTAAACCACCAGGGTTGCAAATGTAAGCCCAGTAATAAGTGGCACATGGTGTAGATTAGGGAGGTAAACCAGATTATAAATATATAAAAAATAAATAAGTTAATAAAGGTTTTTCCTCTGACAGCACTCTGAAATGACTACATAAAGCAAATGTATTTATCACAAAACTTTATTTAAAATGTGTACATACAATATATTACATTATATACTATTTATATCATGTGCAAATTGTAAACCAAAGTGTGTCAGGATAGCTGTCAGTACGGTAAGAGCAGCCTGTGACAATCTACGGCCTTCATATTCAAACTTGTTCTACAAGCAGGAGAGTGGCGCTCCACACTAGTGTTTTTCATTTCCAAAGTGTTGTCACAGCGTGTGGCATCTAACAGCTTAACAATACATCCTTGATGAAGTTTACGTACGTTTCCCCGTGCCATTCCACTTCCAAAACAGATTACGGATGTGAATCCAATACCCCCAAGCAATTTTGGCCATTTGCCCCAGAGCCAAAGAGGAAATGGGAAGCTAATTTTCTGTGACTGGAACAGTGATTAACACTGTTTTGCCATGGTAACCATACTAAGCAGGCCTGGCATGCTGCCGAACAAAAACCCCACCAGAGGAAACTCTTTTAGCATGTAATAACAATCATTAACCATCCTAATGTTGCTGTGAGCTGCCCTGATCATGACTAAATTAAGTACATCTGGACTGTTTGGAACCAGTCTTGGAGGCTGCTGGGAAGTCAACACATGGTGCTGACAAAGGCCACTGTGCAGGTGGGCTCTGCTCGACGAGGAGCCATTTCCTTAGAAACCAAAGCAGCACAGAAGATTGGGAACGTTTTCTGAAATGAATGCAGACCTGGATTTGAAAATCAGTATTTTTAAAAAAAAAAAAAAACAAAAAAAAAACAACAGAATCTTTAAACTGTCTGAGGTCTTGCTACGAACACTAGTTAATAACAGAAATGACTTAATAAGGTTTGAGAAGAACAAATATGGCCAGAACCCTTCTTAGATTTTTAGTTTGGCATTTTAAAAAGCAAAGAAGAAAAAGAAAACAAATCCCCTGCAGACATGTTACCAAACAAGAGACAAAGACATTCCTGTGTGACCAACTCAAAGTAATCCCCAACGTATCCCGACTGGTCCTGTCTGACAGGGGCCATGGCAACAACAATGCTGCCTTGTGACATGACTCAGGGATAAGGCAAATACCAGATCCAGAGTCAAGTGACAAAAATCATTAGCTCTCTGAAATGCCAGAGTGGGCCAGACTAATTGTGAGCGAGTCAGACCAAATCATTCAGCTTCAGGCAACCAGCGGGCACAATCATTTTTCATGGGCCAGCTGAGGACACCTGTGCCACATCCAGAGGCAGACAGGCCTGTGCTGGCAGTAGTTTCAGTCATCTCCAGTTAATCAGCTACAGTCGACGTCTCCAAATACAACGAGAGGAAGGATTCAAGTCCAGAGTTGCTTTTATTTCATTTTTAGCACTTTCTTTCTTTTTTTTGCCTTTTTCCTCTCTGTTACTCTCGTCTGTCCCATGATGAATAGTACAGAGGAGAGCATCCACCCAAAGCCAGCCAGCCAGCATGAAGAGGTGGCGTAGGACGGGAGATGGTTGAATTCAAGGCGATGCCTCACCGGTCAGCTGAATAACAAGACTTCCACTTGTTTCTGACTGGATGAGCAGAAAGCCAGCGTGTCTGCCTGCAGTACTGGGCTTGAACTGGACGGGTAGCTTCAGATAGTGCTGTGATCTAATGGGAGGGAAAGAAGAATGACAGTGAATACTCTTTTCAATATGAAATGTTGAAAGCATGAAGACATACATCTACAAATACACGTGCATGTTCACATAATGTGAATGCCGACATACTGGACTATGGCAAAAAAATGACATTAAAGCTAATAAAAAGGTGCAGCTTGTGTATATCATGTTCAATGTGGATGTGGTGGAAATGAGTGTACATATAAGAGCCACAACATGCTGGGGTCACCACAAATCCACACACAGCAGGGCTCACAACACACCTACTGCAGGACTGGGTCAGGTTCAGTTTGTGGCAACACATCGACGTTGTCTGACAGGGCTTTATTTTCAGTGATGGAGTGTACACATTTTAATTCGGATTTTAAATCCACTCCTGCTACTTATTTCCAGATAGCACGGCTGCGATGTATTTCGGCTGTGCCGTGGCCGCCAGAGCTACCGCAGCCTGTCCAGACGATGGTTGTGATTTCAACAGAAGTGCATATCTGGTATGTCAAGCAGCAAACACCAGAACGAGCTGGTCAGACGTCAGACACTGATTCCGGATAAAGAACCTCTTGGATTTTCAAAATAAAACACTGTGTGCAGACTCCTCGTCGTGAAAAAGACAAAAGGGAAAGTATTCAGCTACGTAGCCTACTTACACATGGTACACACACATAAATCAAGGAAAGAAATGAGTACATCTGAGCAAGTTAACAAAGTGGAACAATGGTGAGGTATGAAGCCACATGGAGAACAGACCAAAAAAAAAAAAATAAATACATGGCCGAGATGTCACAGAGCCATGCAGGGTGGAATCAAGGTGTTACACATTGATTTCCCTACTCCAACAACACACAGAACACGTGCACTTTCTGAACACAACCCCACATCAGCAGAGCACAGCACAGCTAGTACCTGTGGCCCAGCAACCCTCCCTAAGGCCTTAGTTAGGCAAAACATCAGTGCTCGTCGAGGCTTCAGGTGTGTACCGTTGCATAGCAACATCATCCTCCAGGTCCCACCATCTCACAGTGAGCATTTCAAACGGGAAAATGACATTACACATACTCCATGTCACATCACAGAGCAGGCTTTGAGTTGTTTTTAACCAATCCTGACTAAACATTGATACCCAACTTCTACACAGATTTTTCTAATTAAACAGTAGACCACGTAAACAGAGGTAGACACTTATATAAAGATAATGAATGTCTGGTTCCCAATGTGTCACCCAGCTACTATGGAAAGTGCAGAATGGAGAGTTTCTGTCACGGGTAGTGACCGTTGGACTCACCTCAGAGAATATTTGGAATGCTTGATGTGGAAGGGCTCCCTAGGGTTTACAAATTTCAGCTGCAAGTCAATTAGAGAAGCCACACATCAAATATCCAATCCATGCAAAGCACAGTGACAGTGGTTAGATGTTATTACATTCATCATTCAGTACAAATAAAATCAGTCATGCAGTTTCTATAAGCGATATGTAATCACAGTATACAAGGCAAGCAAATGTCTACAGTTAGCTTCTTAAATTTGACTTTAAGGCACTGAAGCTCTCTGTTTGAGATGACATGGCTTCATCTAAAACTAAAGACAGACTTCTTTTCATCTTTTCTGGAATGTATAGAGCAGCTTATTTATATTCTGTCTAGTAAGCAAGATAAAAAACATCCTTCGCCTGTCTTCGTGAGATTAAGGCGCGCCTCACCTCATGCGTGTCGGTTGAGTTGTTGCGGATGTTGACCTTCACAGTGCTGGACTCGCCAACCCGTGTGGCTGGGAAGGTGTAGAGCTCCTGTGGAGAATACACACCCCTCCGCACAGCCTCCTCCTGACTGAGAATTACAATTTGTGACACTTTTAACGGGAAGCACAACACATCCACCACCTGAAACTCTGAAAACATCACCTACAGTACAATAAACTCGGTTGTTGCAGTGAATTTCTGAGTGTCTTAAAGAATGCTGATTTAAAAATCATTTTTTTCCCTTCATGAAGATTAAAGCTGACAAATATACAGCTAATTCTGTAATATGGAGTCTTATTTTCGCATTTCTGGGGCATTTTACTTGACACACATGGACATAAGGACATGAAAGGGCAAACAAGAGAAGGAGAAGAGAGATAAATAACAACATGCAACACCATCCCCAACTTGTTGTTGTGGTACATTGTTGGTTCCTTAAATCTGCTGGCCACCACCCAAAACTGAGCTTCCTGGTACACACTGAACGGCGCTCAAGGTCAAATAGTTATAGTTATATTAGTCTAGTTTTAGCTAACAAAGTCTCACCTGGTTTTCCCTGCTGATGCATCAGCTCTCTTCCTGGTCTTGACTGTGGGCTCTGTCTTCACCAGTGAGCAGTCACCTTCCTGTGGTCCTTCCACTGGTCCAGACTTTATTCCCTTTAGACACACAGACAAAACTGGTCTTAGCTAGTAAGCTTTGAAAGTGAAAAGAACACTGCATCCCCATGAAACTTTAACACTGCTACTTAGTAGATTAAACTTCAGACATCTTTCAAGTGTACCACGCACAGCGACTTTGATTCTAATGGTGAGACACATTCCTACATGTACGCCATGATGAAAACTAAATGTGACACATATCACACAGATTCAGCTCAAAGCAGACTGTCAGGTACATGTCTAAATCAAAGTTTTGCAAACTGGAGTCACACATTAACACCACTGAAGGATTCAGCGCTTCACTTTAACTCTGCATCTAAGAAATAAGGCAGCGACAACAGAAGCACTACCATCATAGCCACTTAACCTACTTATGTGCAGCCATCTATCTGACATCCCACTCGCTGTGTATGTATGCTCTTAAGTTAACTGGGTCTGTCATAACACTTCACATTAAAGCAGCGCACACACACGAAGCCCGCAGGCCCATCTCAGCGGGGAGGCTCTCCTTGCCATCCCACAACCCACTTTTCTCATTTGTTAATTCTGTCACTAACACTACAAAGCCATAGTCAAGGTACCACTATACATGCTGGGGGGTTTTAAACTCAACATAATGACACAGTCTAATGCTTTAAAATGAACATTTCCCCAAGTGAGCGATGGTTGAGATAGCACGGTTTGGTCTGAGGTGAAACAGCTTAATTAGTGAATGAATATCACTGCCTGTTGTCAACGATGTCTGAGAGAGACTGTAGGAAAAAGTTCAGCTCATGTAGGTGTGGATATTTTTCTGCTTTGTTGCTGGTAGAGAAGAGTGAGTCACTGCAGAAGTCAATGAAATGAACTTCATTAAGCGTCAGATAAAGCATGGTTAAGTAGAACAAATAAGAAACTGATGATTACTGACTATTAAAAAAAAAAGAATTATAGGAACTCCTGGGCTCAGTGCTTCAGTAATGAGTTACAGTATGTGAGTGAAACAGAAGCTGACACCTCATATGGCTGTGTGGTCATATATAGTCAACAATAATGTGAATTCCTGCATATTAAAGGTTTATCTGCAATATTTATATATTATATTCGTTAAGGTGTGTTGAAGTAGAGTATCACGTGACATGGCTAAGCTGCAGGCGGTGTGTGAGGCCCTATGCGACCCTGACCATGATGCCTTTTAAAAGGATGCACATGAGCTTTCCTGCTGATTTCTTTTTCATGTGTTGGATTAATGTGTGTGTCAGATCCTCAGATATTTCAACAGAACTATTTTAAGTTAAACCATTCTTCATGTCACCAATCAGCTTAGCTGCCACTTCATATTAGCATGTTGAACTATGACAGTATGTTACAGCGTCACTAGCCTTCATTTCATTTCTCAGACCAGTAACACCATCATACAGAGCCTACAGTCACAGACACATGCTACTACTGCAGGATGTACAATATAGTAATTGAGTAATTGTCTGTATTATTGTTAGTGTGATTATTATGACTATTATAATAGCACGTGCAAGGCCCTGTGCAGTCGTACTCGTCACATGGGTGGCTGAGCTACATTTATGTCGAATTAGAAATGCAGTTGCAATAACACTTAAAAAAAATCTTAAGAGCTTTTGTGTGAAAGAGAACTTATTATAATTATAATTGTTCTAATTATTTATTAACTCCCCCTGCTCTTTCACTTCTTTCCACCTGCAGGAGGTCTGTCATTTCACTATAGGTTTCATCACTCTAAGCTGTAGGAGCTTACTAGTTCACTTAACTAACTTAAGAAAAGGTTGTTTTTGGGCAGATCGTCCTTTAATCAGTAGATCAGTTCGATCCTCAGCTCTTCCAGACTGCAGTGTCCTTGGGAACTAATCCCTTGAATGGGATTAGTTCATTTCTGATGAGGAGTTGGCATCTTGCAAGGCAGCCTCTGCCATCAGTGTGTGAATGAGTGAATGTGTAACTCCTTTACTACAGAAACACACATGCCATCAGCACGGTGTTTGAATCCCAGGACATAAACCACTAAATAAGTGCTCACCGTGCCACAGAGCTGGAAGCGGATTCTGGTTTTCTGCTGCAGCTCAGATACCGGGTGGCACTCCAAGTCCCAGAACTGGGCATAGTCGCCTCTGTCTCTGGGCAGGAAAGTAATGGGCACCTGAGAGAGCGAGATCATCATTGGAGTAAACAATGAGAATGTATTTAATGACACATGGAACTAAGTACGATGGGATTTGATATTGAGTTCACTTATCTCTACATATGTAAGGATCTGTGTATCAGAGACAATATGCATGTATCCCATGTAGGCCAATACTCTTCACTTTACTTCAACTTCTCTGTCTTGACCTGTTGAGTTATATCTCTGTGCCTACCTGCATCTTCTCATGTGCTCCGAGTGTGCCTGACACCCTGGAGCATCTGAAAGCGGTGTAAGTGGCCCGGTAAACATCTCCAGTGTTATCAACCCCCTGAGGAGAGAGAAGGGACCACAGCTTGACCTGAGTCACTGCTATCACGCAACGGCAAGTCACGAGCCAAAACAGCAAGACTAAATCAACAGCATCAGGAGTGTGAGCCAACGAAATCAACTCATTACCAAAGTGAGTCACTTGACAAAAGAGGAGAATTTTGCACCACAATAAGATGAAGTAAATTCAAAGGAAGTGGAAACAGACTACAAAAGAAATAAAAAAGCATTTGTTCCCAGAGGAGGGATAATAAGAAGAGAGAGTAAACAAGAATGAAAGAGTTTACAGAACAAAGAGATAATGAAGAAAAAAGCACCTTGACATATGGAGGAGCAAATGATGACAGGTACCACCTCACTTCCACTTCCCCATTCTGCACCTCCAGCTGGGCCTCTGAAGTAGAGGAGAGAACCGAGTTAGAGCTTCCCACAGGAATATACTCACAGTGTGCTTTCTGCAGAGTTAAACTGCAGCACAGTGAAGGTGGAAAATATTTTTCACTCAAACTTTGTTAGGGGTTTATATCATTGTTTTAAAACTTGTAACTTGTGTAGACTTCACCGCAAAGTACAGCTATATGTTACAGCTCAAATTTAGACAACAGAGCGCCCCGTCCTCTGATCAGTCACCTCCATACCTGAGGTTTCCCCTGAGGGAGTTGTGGGGAAGATGATGGTCTTGTTGCTGATCTCCACCAGGGCTTGAGGTGCCTGTGGGGACTGTGGAGGTAGCAAGTTCTTAGTGGTGAACCTGGCAAAAGGCAAGATTGGTGTGGCAGCCTGAGGGGGCAGGGCTGACAGACTTGTGTCTGGAGGGGCTGCCGAGACATCCAGAGCCAAGTCACGACGAATCTGGACCTTAATAAACTGAACCAGCAGTAACATTACACAGCTTGTGTTAACATCTCATAAACACAAGACATTCAAACATTCATGGTTGACTTGTCTTTAAGGTTTGAGTTGATTTTACCTTCTGTTGACCGTCACACTGGACATAAATCTGTCCACTCCATGGCAGCAGGCCAGATTTAGTTGCTAAGGACGGGTTGGGACTGATCAAAATCTGCAGGTGGCACCTTAGTCGACAGCAATTAAGACACAAATTAAAATCACATACATACAGGTTTAGTGTATGTAACACACTTCAAGTGGTATAACCGTCTACACAGTGTGGTAAATATAGACAGGAACACAAGCAGCAACATCAACCTCATAACAAAAATATTTAATTGAACAGTGAATTCTTACTGAGGCTCGATGACTCCATGCTGAGGGGTAATAGTGAGGCAGTGAGCGGGCCAGGACAGATCAAAGCTCAGCTCTCTGGACGTATTGTTCCGAATCTGAACCTGACTGGTGGTGGCTGCACCATCTAGAAACAGAAACAACAACAACATGTGGACTGCAGGCTGCTCATAATGTCAGATGTGACTGCAGCCAAGTCAGTGGATGTGACTGCTTTACTAAACCTACCTAAAATCTGTAGAGGAATTCAAACTGAAGGTGATAAAAGTTCACACAATCTGCTTCTGAAATGGAGATCTACTCACTGATGGTGGGAGCTGCGAGGACAAGTTGTTCTGGATGGATGGTCCAGGACTCGGACTGCCTCTGTAATGGCTCTGAGGCCTGACGGAGACAAAGACATTCAGCATTCAAAGATTTATTCTTTCTCATGTCAAATGAGGTGAAATAAATGTTTTCATGTCATCTAGTTGAAACAACACAGGGTTTGTGGTACCTTTAAGGAGGGCTCTGTCACTCTTAGTGGTGGACCTTGGGGACCTTTCACAGGCAGCACGTCCAGAGACACATTGCCATTGGGCAAACTGGAAATAACAGCAACATGAAACACAACTGTGTCAAATAACACAAAGCACTTCAATCCATGTTTGTGTTGAATGTATCTGTTGTGTTGTCAGTTCATAACATTGAACCTGGTCCCTGTATATTACACTATGTTAGAAATATTTCTGACCTGTACCTGTCTGCCTCTGAAATGTGTCTAGAAGAGGGCAGCAGCAGCTCGGTGCGGTCGCTCTGCTCACAGTCTGAGCTCTTTGTACTTCCCATCAACGACACCACTATCTTACTCATGTTTCCATAGAAGATGTGGGCCTCATTGGGCCGTTGGGGCAGGTCGTAGGCTACAGAAGAGGTAAACAATTAATAAGGGCCAGCAAAGTTTGAGACAAACAAGCTTTTTAAATTGCAACTGTTACTTCTTTCTTCCATTAACTGACTACAGGGTACAGTATTCTATTCTATTCACCAGCTAATCAGCTATAGAGTAGCAAAATCAAATATGAAAATATTGCAGCTTATTATTTGTAATACCATTTAATGAAAGGTCAATTTGACCTTTTTTAAGAGGAGACCAAATAATAACATTGACAAAGACATCATACTCTCAGCAATAGTTTCTTCTCCCAGGAACTTCTCATTGAAGTCGATGTTTTTCAGCAGACTGTTCTCAGACAGAGCTTTCCGTGCAGCCTCTGGTTTGCTCTGAAGCAATCTGAAAGAACAAAACACAAACACACTGTCGGAGCAACAAAAACAGCAGAACCACCTGGAATCAGATCTATAAACTCTGTCAGCACTTTTAATGATTCAGAAACAATGTATGTTTATTTGAACGTCCGGCATCACACAAATATTTTCTTGTGCGCAACAAAGCTGCTCGTAGACAATATGTCTTTTGGATCTTATCAAAATAAAGAAATTGCTGGTCTTGTGTCAACAGTTTCACTTCCTCCATATTGTTCTTACTACATGACTTTCTAAAATCATTTTAAGTGCATAGAGTTTCTGTGGAAACACAGCAGTGACACTGATGCTCCAGATTTTCCTTGTGACTAATGCTGCTGACAGTTAAACAGACGTTTAAATGTAGACTTGGCTCTTCAGGTTTTGTTTGAACACCCTCCCTCAGACTTGTGATACTACTAAAATATGAAACATATGCACAATATCCTCCTGTCGAATAACACTGTGAATGATAATGAAGACAATAACAGTGCTCGTGTCCTTAGACAAAGACAGAGGACACTCTCATGGCTGATTGACTGTTGAACGGGAACTTCATACATGATGCCTTTTTTCCACCAGTGGCAGGATTAGCTTTGTGACATGAACGACAAAACGCAAAACAAGCTAATTAAACATCATCCATCAGTCAGCATTTACAGAGGCTGCATGCATATCGGATGCATCAGTTAACCAATGTTGTATATTAGTAAAATATGAATTATTTGTTTAACAGATAAGTATTTCTGGCATTGACAAACAAAGGTAGCAACATTGTTAATTGACTAGTCAACTAATCACACAAATCCCCAATAAATACAATAGCATCGATCCAGAGATTCACATTATTGTTTCAGATTATTATAAACAGTATTAAGCACAGTTCAGATCTAATTAGTCAACCACCCACAACTAAAAGTCCATTAACAGCAGAATTTAACAGCATAAAAACAAATGAAGTGACGTCAGTGTTGGTCTCACCTCCTGTACTGCTGCCTCGACACCTCATCTCCACAAAACAGACAGAGCGTAGCCAGCAGTGCATTAGCAGACTGACACAGGTTCTGTTCTCTATGGGTGGACTTCATTAGCACAGTAATCACCTGAAAACACACAATTAATATTCAATACATATTATTAATTCATCCCCATGTATTACTGTTAATTATTAATGCTAGTGTTGGTGGAACCTGACATTAGCCGTATCCTCTCTCCTACCTCCTGTGTTCTCTCCTTCAGTACAAACTGGGACGGGGCGAGGCTGATGACTGAGGGTTCCATAAGCGATCGTGTCTGCACATCAGAGAAGGCCATGGCTTTGATGAAAGCTGCTCTGGAGCCAGTGTTTCTCACGCACAGGCAAACTTTGCTGACGCGACTAACAGCGATGTCGGTCATTGTTGCCACATAACCGTCCGCCTGTTTCCTCTGGTCCTCCAGGATAATGTTGCTGGTCCCACCGTAGCCCGACAGTGGAATCTGAAGATGGGAAATGTGCTGAATTAAAACACAGGCAAAGCATTCTAACGAAAATTTTAAAAACCACAAGATAAAGAAAAACATAGAGGGTGTGTAGAGAAAGTGACACATGACTGCAGAGAAAGAAGCTGGTTGGGAAATGGTCACATCCTCACAGTGAATTTGACCCCTGGCTGTGAAGGCCGGACTCCAGACTGTTTGATCTCCAGCTTGGCCAACATGCAGGCCACCCTGGTGGGAGCAAAGAGCAGGTGGACAGTCACGTCCTCTCTGGGACGAATGGACAGCTCCCCATGTCGGGTCAGACGCTCCTCGGGACTGAACATACTCTGAAGCTGAGGGAGAAACGAGATAAACAAGTTTCTATACATTCTTTAAGAGACTGTTTATTAGCTGACAGAACGCCAGGAGACAGGGTCATACGTTTGAACCCTTTGAGTGGAACAAAGTTGTATATAGCCTTTTGTGGCTCCTCAGAGAGCTGCGAGAATGTCACTTGTAATGCATTGTGGGTATTAAAAAGGCACATATTTAACAAGGAATGTATAGAAGATGACATAAGCACAATACTAAATATGAGTATCATCAGAGGACGCCTCATCAATGTATTCATCTTTGGCCTCTTCTCTATCTAGTTTTAGCTACATGTGTCTGTGTGATCCAATTTGGTGTACAAAGAAAAGTGTGATTAAATAAAAGCACCTCTGGTCACAAACACAGTGGCTCTCTGATTAACAAACACAAGACAATAAAATATGAAAATAACCTCTGCAGGTGTTTCCAAGCAGGAAGTCAAAGCACAAAAACAGGATATGAGAATACTCTGATAAACGTCTCATCTCTCTTCTTCCTTGTTCAGGTTTCACATATGCCAACAACGTACCTGAAAACAGTCCTGGTCCTGGCCACGAATAAGCAGCCGCAGCTGCTGCGCGGCGTTGGTTGAGTTGTTCCTGAGAACCAGCTTCTGTTGGCTGGAAAACAAAGGCAGCTGTTGGTTATGAGATAACACTTCGTAAAGTTTGTCAAAGGCAGTTTGACACTGCTGCACACTTTGAGATTGAGAGTCATTATCTAAATGTCCTAATTTAAATAGCCAAGTCGAACATGGATCCAGTTAAACCTTTAAGAGTGCGTGCATCCTATGGGGGATTTAGCTTCTTTAGCTGTCTGGACTTTACCTCCCTTCAATGGCTGTAAATAAATTGTGCATTATGTTGAAATAACTTCTGAGGAATAACAGTCCCCGTAGACACCCTCTGTCCCTTCTCATGAATAACATTATACAAGCCTTAATAGAATAATGTGGACCACTGGGCCTCAAGTTTCTATTGATTACTTTCCAATGAATAATTGATACCTATAACAGGCTTTTTCTGTAATAGTGAAATTAATGAAAAACTGAAAGGTTGCTTACACAGCTCGCCCCAGCGTGACCCCTCCCCAGGCTACGAACTGTTTGTTAGAAAGAATTGGTGGAACGTCACTGGCCACACCAGGCCCAAGGACGGCAGCAGAGGGAATGGCAGGTTTCCCAGAGTCCTCTGGGGCAACTTCTCCTCTCAGGGTTACCTCATACTGAGGACCTGATGGCAGCACCAAGATGGTGAGGAGGCTGCAACGCAACGAGCAGGTCAGTCCCGGTTAGTGACTGCACTGAACATGTGACACGTTTTACAACCCAACACTAATACTTATGAACACTTCATTAGTCTGTTTATTAACATGCACTCAGAAACACATTCAAACCTTCCACTTCAGCACGTTTAAAAAGGATTAAATGTTGGTGTACCTTTCTCGATGTTTCTTGTTGCCCTCTGCTTTAAAAGAGACCACAATGCCTTGCTCCTCTCCCACTCTCAGGAGCAGTTCATCGGGGGTTACAGAGAAACTGTCCTCAGCATCACTACGCTATAAACAGAAATAAAAAGGGAAAAGAAGTGAAAAGAAAAGGGCAAAAGTTGGGACGAAACACAAAGAATTGGTGAGTTGAATGCCGGGATGCAGCAAGGGAGAAGACAGAGAGAGAGATTGAGCACAGAATATGGAGTAGGGGAGACAAAAACAACAGGGAAGAAAAATGAGAATTGGGGGAAGAATAACAAGAAACAAAGTTAGAAAGAGAGCAAGTGAGCAAAGTAAGAGAAAGAAGACCAGGAAGACGGAAAAAATGAAGAAAATAAGAAAAACTGGTGCGAAATATCAATGAATCCCCACAGTAGGTGCCACAGTCTGAGCCCAAAATGTCACATGGGCTTACCCAAACCCCAGATCTAATAAGAAAAGTAAAGGTCAGAATTACCTTGAGTTTCAGCTGAACGTCAATGTTTCCTGCATTCTTTAATGGCAGCATCTGTTGACTGGATTTACCCAGCGGAGCAGATAGGCTGACAGTCTAGACAAAAGAAGCACAGACAGCAGCTGAGTGCCAACTCCACAAAAGGCCAAGAGAAGTTAAACAAGAAATGCGATGATAAAACACGATGATAAAAAAGGTAGTGAATAAAAAGAAATGGAACGTTTCATGATTAATTGAGCGTTTGAGACAGTTCCATACATTTTAAACGCGTCTGTAAATTCATGGCTCACTCCTCATCTGCCTGCTGCTATGTAAACTCAGTTAGCATTTTGTTCATTTGCACTCCCCATCACTTGGAAACTGCATGAATGACTCGCTTGTTTGAAGCATGTACTCCTGCATCTGCCAGTCAATAATGAGAGCACAGCAGCAGAAAAGCTAATCTGCAAGCCACTTCTCACAGGTAAAAGCCTCACTGCTCTTCACACAGAAATCTCTACCGACTGATTGGCTTAAATTTCCAAGTTGACCACATAAAATAACTGTCCCAGCGTGTGCTTCTTTTTGTTTTAGCCATTTTCTTTATCACTTGTCTTTGAGCTAGTGCAATGATTTTCACTTATGATGAATTGAGCTTGTCAATATCACTGCTAAAAAGACTAAGACACATAACAATGTCTTTGCAGTGTAGCGGTGTGCAGAGTTCCATTCTCACTCTGACAGAAAACAAATGGCTGCGTAACTACCTGCAGGTCTTTAGGAGCGTGGACCCTTGCAGTTCCAGACCTGGCCCTGAGGGGAATACTGCTGATCACATGACTAGGACCAGGAGAGTCCACTTCAATGTCCACCCGAGCACTGTATTCATCGGCCGGACCAAGGTCTCCTGACAAACACAAAGAGTTACCTTGACCAGAAAATATGCGGCTTAGTTATTTTGTGAAATATATTTTTGGTGGGCTTTTTAAACCTTTTTAAATGCTTTTATTGGTAAGTGGCAGCTGACAGAGACAGTCTAAGACTGTTATTAGTTTAAGTGCGGTTTATTACCTGAAGATACTGTGTACTTCTGAGGGGCCTTGAAGTGAACCCAGACCATGAAGCTCTGTGGATTCTGAAAAAAAAAAGTTTTTCATGTGCCTGACTCACAAATTATCACGATGCCAAACAAATGAAGTAATAAGTGACGGATACTCAATAGGGCTGCAAAAAATTTGGCAATTTGAACCTCTCCGTAGCTGGCGTGCATCACGTGATTCATCACAGAGGGAGAGGACACTGGGGTCATGTGCCCAGCCTGCTGCGTTCCCTCAGATGTCATGGTAACAGGGTGCTTGGAAAAGGTGAAGCATCGCCATGCCGTAGCATTCTGGAGAAATGAGATGCATTAACATGGCCCACTCTGATACTTTTGATTATACTGCTGTGTTTTTGCTGCTATACATAGAAAAGCAAGAAAAGTTGTTAAGAAGCCCCCACAACCCCTCAGAACAACCAAAGTTATGTTACAATGTTTATTCCCAACAACAACAACACTCTTTAAGCTTAGATCAGGTTTAAACTGGATTAATTTAATCTGTTCAGCTGCATTAAATGTAGTTTTTTCTCTTGACACAGTTGTGCCATGTAGAAAGCACACTGACACCACTGGAGGTCACTGTATCACTGTAGTGTAGTGTACTGTGTGTGCATGTTTGTAAGTGGTCTGAGAATATGTATAAATGTACTGTGTTGACTCACTGCACTGATGACCAGACGGATGGGTACTGTAGCATGGGTCCTGTTGAGCAGTTTGAGCGGAATAGATTTGGCACTCCCTTCTGGAAGGTCTCCAAAATCGAGACAGCCAGATTTGCTTACTTCAACCTGAGAATCAAAATGAATTTCACACCCTGTCTTACATAAAATGCAACGTTTGACTATATTTATGGGTAATTTGGTGAAAGGTGGGAATAAGCAACTTCACTTCATCAGTTAAGAGTGGAAGGCCTCACCTCTAGTGCAGGATTCTCTGCTATGGCAACCAGCACCACCCTTTTAGCGAAGATATTGGCCCTGGCAGCAACCTCGGTCTCAGCGGATGCAGGCCAGGAGCAAACACTGAGGACACACTGGTAGACACCAGCTTGTGGAGGGATGAACAACACCTTCTGTTCCTCTGTCGTCTTAGGGCCAATGATCGTCTTGTTCTTCACGATAAGCCACTGGTACGGCAAGCTATCCACCTGCAGGGAGGATTGCCATCAAAGAAGGTGATCATCACAACGTGACATTTTACAGGTATGGGACAAGATACTTCCAAGCATAATGTGTTTCAACATGATAGAAATATCACCAGTCTTGTTTTTTGCTCACCTTCTGTCCATCAATGGCCAGGCTGGTGACAGTGATTGACACTTGCTGCCATCTCTCAGAGGGGTTGAAGAGGGTGAGGGAGGTCTGCGAGGCGATGCCCACGCAGCAGGCGTGAGGGAACCGCAGCTCCTCTGGCACCACTACTTGACCTGAGGATGACAGTAGAATGAGGAGAGTTGGTAGAGGGCAAATACTGCTCCTTCATGCAGAAGAGATGAAAAATGTATTTATTGTATGTGAAGACAAAGAGATGCAGAGACTTGAACACTATAATGGATTACAAGGAAAATATCAATTTAATTGCCTGTTGCAATTTTCTGCCATGCACAAGATCGATTATCTCTCTGTATCTGACTGCTGTCAACAGGTATGAATAGTTAAGGTGTGAAGAAGATGAAAAATATAAACAAAACAACTATAAATCAGGGGTGCCCAATACGTCGATCGCGAGCTACCGGTCGATCGCCAGACATGATCCAGTCGATCGCAGAGCTGTCCACCCCGCGCTCGCGCGCACGGCCGCAGCCAGAGCCGGCAGTATGTTGGGCCGTCCGTCCACCGTCCACCATCCCACCCCGGCCGCCACCACCGGTAGATCACTTTGACTCAGTCATTTGAAAAGTAGCTCACAAGGCGTGTAAGTGTGGGCACCCCTGGTATAAATGAATGGTCCAACACCTTCTAATATCCTGAGTGTACACAGTATATCAACACAGGTAAAGGCAGTTTCGTATAAAGACCAAGACCACAGTTACCTCTCAGTTCTTCAAGACTGCCTGCCCCCAGTGGCTCTGCACCAAACTGACTGTAGGGTTTTCCCATCATCCCCATGTCCTGCTGGCTCTGATGGGACCCAGCAGCCCCAGAAATGCCCAGAGGACCTAATGTGGAATGGACATGTCTTACTGTGAGATTACTGTTGGGTACACCTGAAAAAAGGATATAAGATGAAGCAGAATCATTTCAGCAAGTATATTCAATATCATGATTCCACGGAGCATGGCTCTGTGACGTTTTTGTCACTCTCCTCCATCTCCATCTCTCCTCAAATGTATGCCCCAACACAGCGTTTTAGAGGCAAAGTCTTTTGCCTCTAAACTTGCTTAGAACTTGCTTAGATTTGGTCTTTTTTCTTTGATTTATGTGCTTCTATCATAGGTAAGAATGCTACAAGCTTCACTTGTTTCCTTTTGTCTTTATAATTAGAAGTTTGCACAGAGTATTTTATTTTGACAATTGAGCAGACACCAGCTGGATCTGCTCTGTAGTGCTTGACATGGCAGGTTGCAGCTACTGTCTGGTGGAACCTCAAGCATTGCTAGATCAGCCACAATCAGCTCCAACAGATGTATCCGCTGGAATCATGCAGTTATACGGTTTTATTAAACACATCTCAGCACCTTACTTCACAAGAGTAGAGAGAAAATATATACCTGTTGAGGACATGCTGAAGACACCATTTCCTGTTCCTCCAACATGATAAGAACCAGGATGTAATGGAGCTTTAGGTCCCAAATACTGCTGCGCCAGCTGGGAGTTTAAGAGGGAGTGTCCAGTGAGGAGGGACTGCACATCTCCTTGGTGGGGAAGGTCAATCAAGCCGGCGCATTGGGGCTTAAAGCTGGGGATGGGAACATAGTGAAGTCCCTCTGATGTGTAGGACGGAGGCATGCCAAGGCCACTAGCATACACTGATGATGATGACCCAGAGTTAGCAGCACCCCACTGCTGAGAGCTCTGAGGAGCTGTGGTGCTGCTAGCTTGCTGAATGTTCAGATTACTGCAATAGCCTGAGTCCACTTTAGTGAGCTGTCTCACATTGGACTCAGAGAGGTGCTTGTGGTTCCTGCAACCTGCTGAAAGATCAGTTCTGTCCCCGGGGCAGTGGTAGTTACATTCACTCTGGCTGCGAGTGCAGCTCAGAGCAGAACCACTACACGAGGTCTCTGTGCCTTTACACTGCTGTGCTGGTAGAGGGTCCAGACTTTTAGAGTGCTGCAGCTGCACCTGGTCCACACTTTTGGGCCTGCCGAGAACGTCGAGGTTAGACTGTTCATCTGGCTCCACAGGTGGAGTTGGGCTGAATCTGATGATGGTGGTGCTCAGTGCCATGGTGCAGTTATTCTGTGGAGGGCCAAACAACTAGTGGCAAAAAAAATACCACACTTATGATTAATATGGAACTACAACACAACTCAAGGATTTCATCTGTTTAGGTCAGAGAAAAAGAAAAACATACTCTGAGTGTTGTGTAACTAAGTGAAGTCAGAGCACAGACCTTCATGCAAGTAAAAAAGAACATAGTGCTGTTGTGTGTGACTTTGTCCGTACCTTTTGCCTCTCAGGTGTAGGTATGACCGTGCCATCGTTCATTGATATGTACGTGAGCCTGCTGAGACTGGGGCTGGAGCAGGTAGACTGAGGAGAGAGGTCGAGACATGGACGCTTGTCTGCCAGAGCGCCATTGGACGACGTAGGTGACACCATACTGAGAAACAAGACGACATGATGAAGTATACACGAGTAATGAATCAAGATGCAAATGAGCCATGAAACATAAAATTCTACCAGACTGGATGAGAGAATAAACATTTAAGATTAAGTAGGACAGTTTTGTTCTTGTCAAGTAATCATTTTATCAATTTAGAGTTGTTTAATTTTACACAATACGAAGCCACAAACATTTTACTATTTCATAATTACTAATTCAATACTCTTGACTTGTAGAGATCATAAGTGGTACGATACCCATCAGCACTGGGAATGGAGGTCTGACTTGGAGAGGAGTGAGTAAGTGGAGAGGTGGACGGTCTGAAGGTGTACTGCGTCTCCTCCACACAGGGCTCAGAGAAACCCTTCAGCACGTCTGAGAAACAAAGCTAATGTTAACTAATGCATTCATCATGACACCTCATTATTCTTACATTGGAATGCCTTCCCATCAGGTCTAATATGGTTATATGTACAGGTGTACGGGTGTTTGAATAACAGTGCCTGTTGTGTTTAAATCAGAAGCCATATTTCTTGTTTTACTCACCAGGTGGAGGGTCTAGTGAAGGCTGGGAGAAGCCAACATGCTTCTCCACAGAGGCACGAGGTAGTGGAGCAGCCATGATATTCCTGGGTGGTGGTTTCTTCTCCGGTGAGTGTCTGTCCTGCTGCTGGCCTACAGGACCTTTAAAAAAAGCCTGCCCTTTCCTCGAGCCTGGTGGAGTTCTTGGTAAGCCAGGTGAGGCAGCAGGACTTTTATCACCCTTTCGTGATGTTTCTAAGGAAGACCTAACAGCGTTGGATCCATTTTCTGTAAGGTTCCTGCCTGAGGAACCACAAGTCTTGGTGGCAGAAGAAGCAGAGTTATCAAATGCTGCCATTTTGCCTGAGGTGGGCTTGAGAGTGGAAGCTCGCTCTGAGGCCACAGACCTTCTGGTAGAGCTGAAAGATGTACGAGGACGAGGAATAGAGCTTCTTTTTGAGTCGTCCTTAGGACCTGCAGTTAATGCACTTGGAAGGGAAACTGCAGACGAGTTATTGTTTAATGTTGTCTCTCCTCTTCTGTCCTTCTCCTCAGACTTCTGCTGAGTTTCATTATCCGCTGTCTGAGCTGAGCTCCGCTGTTCCACAGGATATTCTCTTTGGGAGCTGCTGAGGTTTTCAGCCCAGTCGGTCAGGTTGAAGGTAGTGTGTGCTACAGAGGCCTCGCTGCTACCTGACACATCAGTCTTTTTCAGGTATTTCTCCATGTCAAGGGTGCTCAAGTCTCCAACACTGCTTCGCTGCAGTGTGTCCAACAAGGCACTGTGATATGGCTCCAGGAGGATCTATGTAGAGGACAAAACATTATTTTTACTTTTATGTTAAGATAAATAATTGATCTGTGGCCTCTGAACTTCCCTTTTCAGATAGCTACTTTTTCCCTTTCTGCTTCAAAATTCAAGGATGTCACAAAAAAGTACATTTTCTTTGTGAGGTTCTCCAGAAGGACTGCATACAAGGAAATCTTAATGATTTTATTCTAGTGAGACCTTTAATAAAAAACTTTAAAAAGGGATCAATAGATTTCATAAAACGGGATGTTGGTCTTAGACTATTTGATTACAGTTCATGTTCCAACCTCAGAAGAGAAAATGTGAGTTCACACTGAGTGCAATTTTGCAGGGCCTGATAATGAAAAACTGAAAATACATCTCACTAAAAAGAAAATCTCTGTCTGTCTTTCCTTTTTCAGGACAATTTCTCAACATAAAACGTCCCC